>ML419010.1:0-49165 GCA_005239525.1 Nicotiana knightiana | reverse complement strand
TTACATTGGAGGTTACAAATATTTAAGATCATGAATAACGAGTACCAAGAGGGTTGGAAAGCTTAGAAGCTAAACCAATTGAAGAAAATATGTTTCGTCGAAAGTCGACGAGTTTGGAATGTTATAACATGTACTTTAGGGTGAGACTGTGGATCATTACATGATAAGGAGGTTATGCTATGAGTTAATTTTTATCCTATAATATTTGTGTTCTACATTTTGAAGTCAAGCAAGTTGTGGAACAAAAGTCGGCAAAGGTCTTCACAAGTTACACTCATAATGTGCTTAAAATTAGGTCAAATGTAACTGATATTTTCACCAATTATACTTGGAATATTGGATGATATACAAATCAAATTTAATATCTATAAGTCTAGTTTCCAATGCATTAAACCGTTCATCGATACGACGTAGGAGTAGAGAGATATTTGCAGTTTCGCGAGACTGCGCAGACATCATAAGTGACAAGTAGGTGGATCATAAGAGCTTTTGAGCAATACATTTCATGTTATATATGAGGTCTTATTGGGACATATCATATACCAAATTGAAGGTCCTGGAATTTAGTTTCCAACTCTCTTAACCGTTCGTTCATAGGACATCAGGATAAAAATATATAAGCGTCGGAAGATGGACCAATCCTAGGGTGCCAAGCTAGTACCTCTTTGACTTTTCCAAACTTGATATATATAAACCATAGGTCGGCTTTCTCTTTATTATTCAGCATAAAACGACCAGAAAACACCCATAAATATAACCTCAAGCTATATTCTACGGTTTCAGAGAAGATTATCATTCCGGGCAAGAAATCGAGAAGCAATAACATCAAAACGATCCCTACGACGTAAGTGTCATTATACCGCCTCTCCTTTTTGATTGTAGTTAGAGTTTCGAAGGTACTTCATAGTTAATAAAATTCTAATATCTGTATTTAAGTGTTTAAATATCGAGGATGGTTGATAAACAGGTTTCCTAAAAGTTAGAACTCACGGGACGGTGATCGGAAGTCGTGAGTTTGAGTTATTTGACTTGTAGCGGACTGTTTTGTGTTGTTGTTGGGCTGCGTGTTTTACTACTGTTTTGTGGAGTTTTGGAGGAGGAAGAGTGTGGAGAAACAACATATATATGTAGGGTTGTGATTTGGTCGGTCGTTGTAACATTTCCGGGTCGTTTGACACGACTACGATGGTCATCTTATGTGTGAAGTGATTAGGTTGTGTGTGGACTGTTTTGGGAGGCTCAATATGATTATTATTGATGTTGTTTGGGCTGTTTGGTGATTTTTTTGGCTTGTGTGAAGTCATATAAATAGGGGAGGTTCTCTCCGTTTCATCGTAAAATAGGTTGTGGTCGATACATAGTAGTTATGACTCTTAAATGACAACGATAGTGTCCTTTCTCTTATTGTAGATTAAGGAGTTGTGACATTTTCGTAGCTTGAGGTTGGGGCAGTATATACAAGGTATGTGAGTCTATCCCTTTCCTTCTTTTTCACGACTCCGATTGTACATAATGCAATGAACGAGCTTCTAAAGATACTCTACTCTTAGAAGCTAGTAGTACTTACATTGTTTCCCTTCTTATTGAACAATTGATGTTGAGGTTGCTTCTCTTATTCTTATGTTATCAATGTTGTTGGTACTTCCTGATTCTTATAATATTCTTGATGAAGAGTTTGACCTAATGATGTGTACGGAGAATATCAACCTTACGTTGCTCTGAAATGTTCCGAACATGATTCCAGTGAGTCCTGCATGCATTATATATATGTATCTATTTTAATATACCGATCCGCGCTATAGTCGGCCGGGTATGGCACCTATTGTGCAACCACTGATCAGTTGGGTTTACCGAGTCCTCTTTGAGGCCGGGTATGATATGATGATGATGATGCCCATAGAGGCGAATGTTCTATGATGATGATGATGCCCACAGAGGCGGATGTTTGAAAAGACTATGTGTATATATGTATCATGAATTTCATGTTAATGTCTCTTAGAAGCACTCAGATGATACAGGTTGTATCTCCTACATCTCTCTTTACATTACTGTTCTTATTTATGCTTTCCTGCCTTACGTACTTAGTACTTTATTCGTACTGATGTCCTTTTATTTGTGGATGTTGCATGTCGTGCTGCATGTCCTGATAGACAGGTAGACAAAGCTCCCCCACCATAATAGCCTTTCCAGTTCAGCGGTTATAGGCGAGATTACTTCTCCGGACTTGCCGTGGTCTTGGTATGCATTTTTGTTATAGATATTATGGGTATGTCAGGGCCCTGTTCCGGCTATGTTGCATTACTTATGCTCCTTTAGAGGCTCATAGACATGTGTCGACTCATGTATAGTTTGGTATGCCTTGTTGGCTAATTTTTGTTGTATAGTCTTTCATGGCAGTGTTGTAGCTCGTACCTTTTATGTAGTTTCTTAGCAATCTTGTCATCCCATGTGATGCATGTTCATGATCCATATCTACTGTTTATATTGATCTCATTATCCCTTAAAGATAATAAGAAGGTTAGATAAAATGTATGTTGGTGCTCGGCAAGTATGGCCCGGGTGCTAGTCATGATCCTCCAGCTTGTGTCGTGACAATGATGGCAGATTTTGACCGAGTGGAAATAAATTGAAAGGTTCAGGAAGCACCCTGGTTTCTGAGTTGCCTACAGATCCCTGGTTTTACAGGAATCAGGTCGTATCTAGTTCAGGAGCAACCAGCAAAGTACACCGATGAAGTTTTATAAGGACGGACGCAAAGTGAAAGGTTAGGTGAACAAGCGGCTTACAAGGTAGTTAGGAGAATTGGGGCAGGACCACGCCTGCCATGATGGCTGTTACTTGCCGGGTTACCTGCAAATGAGTAATACAAGCATATCGTGCATAATTTAAACATGATGCAAGTTCCCGTTGGACTATGAATGTTTTCTTTGGACGGTTAAGGATGACGTCTTTAGACCATGATGTCATGGGCCATGAATCGCTTGATGCAGGATTCGCAGGCCATGAAATAATGTTCTCGGGCCATGAAGATGGTACCTCCGAACCATGATGCCTTTGAATAATGATATGCAAACTGATAAAAGAGATCCTCAGGCCATGACATGGTGCTCTCGGGCCATGAAGATGGTGCCTCCGAACGATGACGCCTTTGGATAAGTTGGCAATATTTTAGCCCATGAAGATGCAATAGTATGATGCTTGACAAGACCGAGCTTAGTCTTGCGAATTAAAGGGGCATAGCTTAGCCCAAAAGGAGAGCGTAGTAAATAATACTAGAGGAATTGGTTGCTTTTGAGAAGTAAATGGGAGGCAGCGTTTAGCCTTGGAAGGCAGAAGGGTAGCCTTATGAAAGATGCGAATGTAGATGGAGACAACGTTTAGTCTTCGAAGGCAGAAATATAGCCTTATGCAATATGCGAATGCAGATGGAGACATCATTTAGTCTCGGAAGGCAGAATGGTAGCCTTATGCAATATGCGAATGCAGATGAAGACAGCGTTTAGTCTCAGGAGGCAGAATGGTAGCCTTATGCAAGATGCGAATGCAGATGGAGACAGATTTTAGTCTCGGAAGACAGAATGGTAGCCTTATGCAAGATGCGAATGTAGATGGGGACATCGTTTAGTCTCGGAAGGCAGAATGGTAGCCTTATGCAAGATTAAAGGAAGGACAACATAAATTCTTAGCTGGTGTTAAATTACGCTAGAGCATTGTGATAATGAAGCATCATTTGTGCTGATAATAAATGTTGGCATGTGCGACGGGTTTGAGGAACGATGTTTGTCCTTTGAGCGGATAATATATTTTGGGGCTTTTGCAATTATTTTTTTTCCTGCATCCAAAGAAAGATCGTGAGTTTTGTAAAAGGTGAAGGTTAGTTCTCATTCCCGATGGCTCTACTTGGCTCGTTTGCTTGACCATGATGATACTGTCTGTATCATTGGGGTAGCGTTCACTAAACAAGCTGTTTCAGAAAAAATAAATATGCATGATTTTGTAAAAGTATAATATATAATCTAAAATAGTTTTAGATGAACCGACGACATGTCACGGTTCGAGACATTGCAACCTCTTATGCTGCGGAATTTTGAGGGTCCTCAAAATTTTGCCCCAGTTTGCTGGGTAGACGCCTCTGACTGTTGCTCGTGTGGCGATTGGCTGAACTTTCTTCAGAATTTTGAGAGTTCTCCTCAAAATTCTGCCTCAGTTTCCAATTGCGGGGAAAAATAGATTTTTATTGAATTTGACCGAACCCATAGGGCTGCCTATGTATCCCCTCTTAAAGGGGAATCAGGTCAGGCGTAGTTCAATTTACATCACTGAGAAAGCATAAAGATTACACATAGTAGCGCTTGACTGCATCTAAATTAATCAGTTTCAGCCAAACTTCTCCGTCCATTTCTGCAAGTATGAGTGCTCCTCATGTCAGCACTCTATGAACTATGTACGGACCTTGCCAGTTGGGAGAGAACTTCCTCTTGGATTCCTCTTGATGCGGAAAGATTTTCTTTAACACCAGTTGCGCTGGTGTGAATCGCCTCGGCTTGACTTTCTTGTTGAAGGCACTAGACATTCTGTTCTGATATAGTTGACCATGACATACTACATTCATTCTCTTCCCGTCTATGAGAGCTAGTTGCTCATAATGGCTCATTACCCACTCTGCATCGCTGAGCTCATCTTCTTGTATAATTCTTAGAGATGGAATCTCCACTTCGGCAGGAATAACAACCTCTGTACCATAAACTAGCATATAGGGAGTTACCCATGTTGATGTGCGGAGAGTGGTGCAGTATCCCAATAAGGCAAATGATAACTTCTCCTGCCAATGCTTGTGCCTTTCTATCATCTTTCTTAGTATCTTCTAGATGTTTTCTGAATCTCCCAGGTTGATGCTTTCAGTCTCGTCCAGGTTGGACTTAGGTCTGTTCTCAAAATTCTCAACTTCTTTGACGATCTCGCCAGGTATGTCATCTTCTTCTGAATCCACGTCCATTTGCTGCATTGTCTCATTGCATGTCACAGTCATCAGTTCATCAAGACAAGTAATAGTAATGATGTATAAAAATGAGAGAATACAATAGCAATAAATACTGGATTTGTAAGAGAAATTTAGAAGATTCTTTTATGAATTGAATAATTGTTTTTAACATTGAAGATCTTATTGCAGAAATTGAAAAATGCAGGAAAAGGAAAAACATTTAGTAAATAAAACAGTAAATAATTATTTTTTTAGCCTTGCTACCCCGAGGCTCGTCGGTCTTTGGTCGTCTTGATAGACCAGTTCTTGAGATATGTCCCCTTGATTACATTCTATATGGAAGGGCCTTCCTCCCCTCCTCCTCGAGAACAACGCAACAATCCATATCCTCGCCCTCTAGGAAAAAACGCATCATCGCTGCAAGTGCTTCTTCTTCGTCTGATCCGTAAATGATGTCGGCCTGCTTGAAAGTTTGCTCAAGATGAGGTATCGGCTGCTCCAAAGGGTAATAGGGACCGCGCCAAGGTGGTGACTAGTTGTTGAATTCCTGCCAAGTATACTCATACCCCAGACCGAAAGTGGTACCATGTTTCTTGAGTTTTATGGGCTTTGTGATCCCTTGGAGGTTCTTACCGAGCCCTTTGCCTGGCTCATATCATCTCCAGTTCAGGATGCTCTCAATTTTACTATCCCACCACTTGTCCTTGTTGATAGCATTGACCCACTCAATGTGGTGGTAAATTCCCCCACCTATCTTCCTTTTTCCGTCAATCACCAGAATAGTTTGACGACTATAAATGGGGTTGCTACCATCACCATGAATAATCACCTCTTGATGGTTCCACTCGAATTTTACCGCATAATGTACCGTTGATGCTACGGCCCAAGCGGCATGAATCCAGGGTCGTCCCAACAATAGGTTGTAGGATGCTGACACATCTATCACCTGGAAATCCACTTTGAACAAAGTCGGTCCCATCTGCAGACATAGAATGATCTCCCTCATGGTGGACCTCTGAGAACCGTCGAAGGCTTTCACATTGATCGCTCCATCCCTTATCTCATGTATCCCTTTACCCAATTTCTTGAGTGTTATCAACGGACAGATGTTGAGACTGGAACCTCCATCGATCAAGATCCTTGTGATAAAATGAAATTCACATTGTACAGTGATGTGCAGCGCTTTGTTGTGCCCAACTTCTTCAGGTCGTAGCTCGTCCTAATGAAAAGTGATTTTATGACTCTCCAGTACCTGCCCTACCATATTGGCCATTTCCCAGCTAATGATGTTGTTTGGCACATATGATTCACTCAACACTTTCAACAAAGCATTTTTGTGTGTTTCATAATTCTGCAGCAAAGAGAGGATGGTTATCTGTGCCGGTGTCTTGTTCAGCTGGTCGATGACTGAATACTCCTTAGCATGTACCTTTCTCCAAAGGTCATCGGGACCTGTTTCAATAAGGGGAGGCCGGTTGGTAGCCTGCTTTCTTGACTCGGCCAGATACTCATGGGTGTAGACCCTACCAGTTCTCGTCATACCCTGTGCTGTGACAGCTTCCTCAGACCTGACCTTGCCTTTCCTTCTCGCCTCGGCTGTGTAGTCCCAAGGGATAGCGTTTGAATAGAAGGGTGGCGTGTTTGACATTACCACCGGAATTGGTGCGGCCATCCTTACTTCAAACGGAATGTGTGTTCGGGGTGGCAACACTGCGACCTAGAATGGTGCCGGTGCATTTGCTGGAGATACAAACTCAACTTCAATTGGCAATAATGACTTTGCATGTGGCACTGCTTCAAACTCAAATGGTATAGACATATTAACCTGAGCTTCCTCAGATGGTTGAATCTGGACTATGATCGGTTTGAGAGTGATTGTGGGTTTCTTTGGGTCATCGCCTTCTGCGATCAACCCGATTGATCGCTCAGGATTCCAATCATCTTCTATTTCAATCATATGGATACCTCTACCCTTATGGTTTGGCAAAGGATTTTCGCGGACGTTTGGAGTGGGGTATTTTTCCACAATAATCTTGTTGTCAATGAGAGCCTGTATTTTGTCCTTCAGAGAGCGGCATTCTTCGATGATCTGTCCATTCATGCTGGAACGGTATGCACAAGATTTGTTTGGGTTTATCCACTAAGAAGGGTTCTCAGGGGTGGCAACATGGATAGGTGTGACATAACCAGCAGCTTTGAGCTTCTCATACAGCTGGTCAATGGGCTCGGCTATGGCGGTGTATTGCTTTGGAGGGAGGCGATCAAAATTGGGACGAGGTCTAAGGGAGTTTTGGCGTGCAGTGGGTGATTGGTAATGGGGTGGCTGGGAAGTATAAGTGTGGTAAACGGGAGCGGGTTGTGAGTACCTGGGCGAAACAAGTTGATATGTGGGCGGTGGATCTTGGTAGGAAGGTGGTGGAGCTTGGTAGGAATGTGGTGGAGCTTGGTAGTTCGGTAAGGGTGCTTGGTAATTTGGGGTTGGCTGGTATGTGAGTGAAGGTGTTGGATAAGTTTGGTATTTGAGTGGGGACTAGGCTCTTTGTGCAATCATTACGGCTCTCACGTCTCTCTTCTTAGACACACCACCGGACTGTAAAGCCTCGTTAATGGCTGGCAAGGCTTCAAAATTTGTAACCATATTGCTTTTAATACCTTCTTCAATCCGCTCACGCAATTTGATGTTGTCGGAGAACTTGTGGCATTCAACCATCATTAATCATTCATAATACTGCGGGTCCCGAGCCGGGACAAAGAACTTGTTCATCTGCTCTTCCTCTAGAGCAGGTCTGACTTTAGCGGCTTCGGAACTCCAGCGAGTAGAATACTCGCACACATCTCGTGCGTTCTCTGTGTTGAATCTAAACCTTTCCATAAAACCAGACGCCGTGCTTACCCAGTTTGACCATTTCTTGGGGTCTTGCCTGATGTACCAAGACAGTGCGTCTCCCTTCAAACTCCTTATGAAAATCTTCACGCGGATTCTTTCGTCCTTCCCAACGCCAACCAATTTGTCGCAATAGGTCCTCAGATGGACTCTCAGATCACCAGTACCATCAAACATTAAGAACTTTGGAGGTTTGTACCCCTCGGGCAGTTCGACGTCAGGTTTGATACAAAGGTTTTCATAATTCAACCCTTCATTTCCCTTGGTTCCTTCAACACCCTCCACTCGGCTAGTCAGTTTCCTAAGCTCCTCGGCTAGGTTCTTGATAAGTAAATCCTTTCCGTCAGACTCAGATGCCTATGAGGTAGGCGGAGTGGAGTGGGTCACGGTTTCCACATAGATGGGATTGTTATAGGTGTGGAAATGGTCCTTTGTGGGGTTTTGAGGTTATGGGATGAGTAGTGGAGTGTTATTTGAGGTGTGGCAAGCATTGCACTGCATCGGGAGAGTTTGGTTCTTTGAGGGAGTGACGTGATGGTGAGGTGCAGGATTATTTTGCTGTCTTGGGATATTTTGTGGAGGTGCGGGGTTTTGAGCATTTGGAAGGTTGACGTCGGGGACATTGAGGGAAAATGACAAGTTGTCCAAATTCTGGACTTGATCGAGTTCTGCCTGAAACTTCAGCAATTTCAGTTCAAGTGGTGACATGATTTCATGCAGGACCTGAATACCTCGGCCATCAGTGGCCTCTACCCATTCAGTCATATTCTCCTTTCTAGTGCCGCTGGACTCTTCCATCTTACTTTTACCTTTATCTTTGCCCTTAGGAGGACTAGGAGGAGTAGTAGGTGGAGGGCCCTTGGATCTTGTGCGATAGGCTGATGATGCTAGAATGCCCGAACTAACCTTTGGGGAGAGGAGTAAGAAAAAGAAATAAAAACAAAAGGTAACCAAGTCAGTGAGGATTATGAAAAGAATATTGCGGTATTTAAAAACATAATGCGGAAATGTAAAGCGCGTAAGTTGGCAACCTCTTTGTGCCCGAGGTAGGCCTAGCGACAAATTGATTTGGAGAACTTAAAATGCTAAATGCCTCATTTTATTAAAAATGATAGATGAAAAATAGAAGTCACTAATGGCCATTAGCCTTATTACATTGATAGAAAAATAAAGACACTCCTATTTACTTGGTCCCAGAAGGACCTTCCCCAAACTCGACATTCTTGCTTTCCTTGTACAGTTTTCCCAGCTCGCGAAGTCCCAGCAACAGGTAGGTTCTGGCTAGGTATCCCCCTGCATCTCCTTTAGCCGTTTGACAATCTTCGACTCTTGTGATGAACTTTTCTTCCAGCTCAACTATACCTCGTTCCAAGTACCCCAGGCTCTTGTTGGCGTTGATAGCCATGTCCTTCCATTCCTCAATCAGTTTCTTGTTGGACTCATGTATCTTGTGGTGGTTATCCTCATATTCTCGGATCCTTTTGCGCAGTTGGTTGTATTTGACTTGTGCCTCGGCCCTCTCATCTATAACCCTGTGACCTCGGACGTACCCTGGCTTGCTCTGCCCACCCAAATCCTCTTCTAACCAACCAAGATAGAAAGGGGTAAGACCGGCATGATATTTGTCTGGCTCGATGGTGTCTTTCCCAAGTATAATCTTGTAGTGCCACAGGTGCTGAATGTACGAATCCTCCAAACATACCAATTTTGCGTCCTTTTTCAGGACCATCATTTTGAGGAAACTTTTGCATTTGCGGTTCTCAGGCATCAACAACCTTGGAGTTTCCCATACTAGGTTAGCCAGCCCTCCTATCTCTTCTATCAAAGGCGTCATTTCGATGTTCCCAAAGCGGAACACGGACCTTTCACGATCCCAGAACAGGGTAGCAGCCTTTATTATCATTTTGTTTGGCTGGATTTCCAGGAGAGATGGTAGGTTACACAAGTGTTTCCTGACGATAGATTTGTCGCTAGAGTGCAGATCCTCCCACCAACTCAACAGTCTTGGGTGGATATTGGAGACCATGCCAAATATGGGGACTTCGTGCCTCATTTTTCTGCAAAGCAAATAAGGTTAGGCCTTTACCCCCACCGAACTCGACTATTTATATAATTAGCAGGAAGCATTTAGTTATCAAAATAAATGCACAAAACGTGAGGGCGTCCGTTTGGGTTTAGGGCAACCCGGTGGACTTTTGGACAAGGCTATCTTAATATCTATCGTGTGGACGACTCTTTAGCTTTAGCTTGACTAGGTTTGACCATGATGCATGCAACAGTGTGACAGAGTAATATTTCTCACTGATTTTATAATGGCGCACATGTCGGATGACAAGTATGTGGCGCACACTGATTTTTGGATTGGACTAGGTCCTCTCCGCAGGCGACTATTGAGTTGCATATTTTACTCAAAACCTTATGTTAAATTATGTCCTAAAGATATTAGGGCTATAAGACGTGTTTGGGCCTCGTGTCGATCTGTTAGACCCCTTGGGGGCTTTTTACTGTTGTTTTCCTCACTATTTACTGATGATTCCACTCAACCACATTGTACTTACTGTTTTTGAAACTCAGCCTGATTTACACTACTTTGAGATTTAAAAATGATGTTTTGGGTCGAGTACCCTGTTTTACTGATTTGCCCGAGGGGCGTTTTGAGTGGTTCTGTTGAGTGAGGCCGAGGGCCTGATTGTGAGGATATGATACACCATGAGGTGGCTTGATATTAGCGTTTAGGCTGAAGGACCCCATCCGGAGTCTGCACACACCCCAGTGAGTGCCCCGAGTGCCGAGTGACGAGTGATTGGGAGGCATAAGTGTCAGTGAGGTGTTGAGTGACTAATTATGAGTGATTATGAGGCATGCCCGAGGGGCTGGTTATGATACATGTTTTGCCCAAGGGGATACCTATGATTTTTACTACTTTCACTCTGCACTTATGAAATATGTTTTGCCCGAGGGGCCTCTGTATGATTCATTTCATTTTCATACTAAATCTTTCAGTTTGAAGTTGTTAAAAATATGCATTCTTCAAAGGACTTTTCTGAAGTGCATTGTAAGGCATGATGACTTCATATATCTATGTTTATACTGTTGGAAAGAAAGGTTGTGCATCTTGTGAATTGATGACATTGATTTCAATGTGATTTCTTGCCACTTAGACTTGAATTATTTTCATTACTATTGAATTGGCTTACTCACATTACTCCCTGCACCCCTGTGTGCAGATTCAGGTGCAGATACCGAGCATTAGCTATCTTTTCTGTGCAGAACCGGATTGCGGGATATAGAGGTAGATGTTCAGTGTCCGCAACATCTCTATTTTCCCATCTTGTTGTATCTAGATATTTATTTGGTGGTTTTTGTATTATAATAGTATACCTTTGGCTTATTTTTTTCTTAGATGCTCATGACATGTTGGCTCCGGGTTTTGGGGTTGGTGGAACTGTTATTTGGCCAAATGTATTTAGTAAACTCTGTATATTTTATGAAATTTTGAAATTTGATTGGGATTTTGAAAGAAATTGTGAACTTGTGATTATTGGCTATCCTAGTTCCACGATAGGCGCCATTACAGCCGGTTTAGGATTTGAGGTCATGACAGTTTGGTATCAGAGCCTAGGTTACATAGGAATCAATGGTCATGAGCAGGTTTAGTAGTCTTGCGGATCGGTATGGAGATGTCTGTAATTATCTTCAAGAGGTTGCCGAACTTTTAGGAAACATTACTATATTTCTTGAAATATTTCGTGCTAATCTATTGATTCTTGAAATCTGAACTTACGTTGTTCCATTCGCTCATAGATGGTGAGGACACGCAACACCGATTAGAGTGACCAGTCACCGACTGGACCAGCGAGAGGTCGAGGACGTGGTCGAGGCCGTGGTAGAGGTAGGGGGCCAGCCCACGCAGCAGCCAGGGCAGTACCACAAGATCCCCCTATCGATCAGGATCAGGTTCCCGCCGATGGTGTTCCAGTGAGACAGGCTCAGGCACTGACTGTGCCTATGGTTATTCCGGGTCTTCAGGAGACCCTGTCTCAGATATTGATAGTGTGCACCAGTTTGGCTCAAGCAGTCGCCATGTCTTCTACTGGCACCACAGCTCAGGCCGGGAGAGGCAATCAGACTCCAGCTGCCCGGGCACCTGAGCAGGTTGCACGGTGTATTCAGGCACTGGGAGCAGCCCCAGCTCAGCTAGTTGCTCCGGTCCAGGATTATGTGGTCCCTACTATGCCTGACGACGATCAGCGCAACTTGGAGAGGTTTAGCAGACTTCAGCCTCCGACTTTCAGCGGTACAGAGGGCGAGGATTCTTAGGGGTTTCTAGATAAGTGCTAGAGGATACTACGTACTACGGGTATTTTGGAGACTAGTGGGGTCTCATTTGTTACATTTGAGTTTGCGGGTGCTGCCTTTACTTGGTGGGAGTCATTTTAGAGGCATAGGCCGGTTGGTTCAGCACCTCTCACCTGGCAGCAGTTCTCCACGATCTTTTTGGAGAAGTATGTTCCTCAGTCCCATAGAGAGGAGCAACGCAGGTAGTTTGAGCAGCTGTGCCAGGGAGATTTATCAGTTACTCAGTATGAGATGAGGTTTTTAGAGTTGGCTAGGCATGCTTCTGAGATTGTCCCTAAAGATTGGGAGAAGGTGAGGAGGTTTGTAGATGGTCTTTCTTATAAACTCCGACTATTTATGACTTGGGAGAGAGTATCTGGTGCTTTATTCGAGCAGGTTGTTGACATAACTCGAGATATTGAGTCTGTTCGCCGCTAGGAGTGGGAGGAGAGGGAGGCCAAGAGGCCTTTTGGTTCAAGCAGTTCTAGTGGTTCTCCCTTCAGGGGAAGTTTCAGTAGGGTAGGGGCCATTCATTCAGGCCTCCTCAATCATGGGTGGTGCATCTTCGAGGCATGGGCCCCGTGGTTCTCAGTCAGGCCGTACTTCATTTGGTGCCCTGCCAGCTCAGAGTGCAGCTCGAGCACCCCCAGTTCAGATTTCTTCTATGCATGAGTCTTCTAGTGATCGTTCGGGTGCTAGGGGTATCTATCAGTCCCCACCTACAGCTCCAGGGAGTTTCTTTGAGTGTTGAGAGTTCAGGAACATATGGAGGCACTGTCCCTGCCGTTCCGGTGGATCTTCTCAGCAGAGGGGACATCCCTCGACTTCAGCTCCAGTTACTTCACCACTCGCCCAGGCAGCCAAGGGTGGTAGTCAGTCAGCCAGAGGCCGTCCTAGAGGGGGAGGTCGAGCAGGGGGAGGTCAAGGTCGCATGTATGCATTTCTAGCCAGGCCAGATGCTATGGCCTCAGTTGCCGTGATCGCATGTATTGTTTCAGTCTGTTGTCGAGATGCCTTGGCTTTATTTGACCCTGGTTCTACATATTCCTATGTTTTTTCATATTTTGCCTATTTTTTGGATGTACCCCGTGAGTCTCTAGTCACCTTTGTTCATGTGTCAACTCTGGTGGGCGATACTGTTGTTGTGGACCATGTGTATCGGTCGTGCATGATATCTATTGGGGGTCTAGAAACCCGAGTGGACCTACTTACACTCAGCATGGTTGATTTTGATGTGATATTGGTCATGGATTGGTTATCTCCGTGCCATGTGATTCTTGATTGTCATGCTAAGACCATGACCTTAGCTATGCTAGGGTGTCCGAGGGTTGAGTGGAGAGCTTCTTCTGAGTATATGACTAGCAGGGTGATTTCCTACCTGAAGGCTCAGCGCATGGTTGAGAAAGGGTGTTTATCTTATTTGGCCTTTGTGAGGGACGTCGGTGGTGAGACTCCCGCTATTGATCCAGTTCCTGTGGTCCGTGACTTTCCGGATGTGTTTCCTATAGACCTACCAAGCATGCCACCTGACAGGGATATTGATTTTGGTATTGACTTGGTGTCAGGCACCCAGCCTATTTCTATTCCACCTTATAGTATGGCACCAGTGGAGCTAAAGGAATTGAAGGAGAAGCTTCAGGAACTCCTGGATAAGGGGTTCATTTGGCCTAGTGTGTCACCTTGGGGTGCACCGGTGTTGTTCGTGAAGAAAAAGGATGGGTCCATGCGTATGTGTATTGATTATCGGCAGCTGAACAGGGTTACGGTGAAGAACCGGTATCCCTTGCCCCGCATTGATGATTTTTTTGACCATCTTCAAAGAGCTAGAGTGTTTTCCAAGATTGATTTGAGATCTGGGTATCATCAGGTGAAGATTCGGGATTCTGACATTCCGAAGATTGCTTTCAGGACTAGGTATGGTGATTATGAGTTCTTGGTTATGTCATTTGGGCTGACCAATGCCCCAGCTGCGTTCATGCAATTAATGAACAACGTGTTTATGCCTTACCTTGATTCTTTCTTCATTGTGTTCATTGATGACATCCTGGTTTATTCTCGTAGCCAGGAAGAGCATGCTCAGCATTTGAGAGTTGTGTTACAGAGGTTGATGGAGGAGAAGCTTTATGTAAAATTCTCCAAGTGTGAGTTTTGTATTGGTTCGGTAGCTTTCTTAGGGCATGTGGTGTCTAGTGAGGGTATTTAGGTTGATCCGAAGAAGATAGATGCGGTGCAGAGTTTGCCCGGACCGTGCTCAGCTACATCGATTAGAAGTTTCCTTGGTTTGGCGGGATATTACCGTCGCTTTGTGGAGGGATTCTCTTATATTGCTTCGCCTTTGACTAGATTGACCCGGAAGGGTGCTCCATTCAGATGGTCTGATGAGTGTGAGGAGAGCTTTCAGAAGCTCAAGTCAGCATTGACCACAGCTCCGATAATAGTTTTGCTTATTGGTTCGGGTTCTTACACAGTCTATTGTGATGCTTCTAAAGTTAGTTTGGGAGCGGTATTGATGGAGGACGGTAGGGTGATTGCCTACGCGTCTAGACAGTTGAAGGTGCACGAAAAGAATTATCCAGTGCACGATCTTGAGTTAGCTGCCATTGTTCATGCCTTGAAGATTTGGCGACATTATTTGTATGGAGTGCAGTGTGAGTTTTCACCGATCATCATAGTTTGCAGTATTTGCTGAAGCAGAAGGACTTGAATTTGCGTCAGAGGAGGTGGTTGGAGCTTCTCAAGGATTATGACCTCACTGTCTTATATCATCCGGGGAAGGCCAATGTAGTAGCCGATGCCCTGAGTCGTAGAGCAGAGAGTTTGGGAACTCTAGCCTACCTTCCAGTAGCAGAGCGGCCATTAGCCCTTGATGTTCAGGCCTTAGCGGGTCGGTTGGTGAGATTGGATCTATCAGAGCCCACGTGGGTGTTGTCTTGTGTAGCCTCCAAGTCTTCTCTTTACGATCAGATTAGAGCATGCCAGTATGATGATCCACATTTTCTTGTTCTTCAGGACAGGGTCCATTGCAGTGATGTCAGGGATGTGGTTATTGGTGATGATGGAGTCATGAGGATGTAGGTCTAGATTTGCGTGCCCAATGTAGATGGGCTTCGAGATTTGATTCTAGCTGAGGCCCATAGTTCGCGGTATTCCATCCATCTAGGTGTCGCAAAGATGTATCAGGATTTGAGGCAGCATTATTGGTGGAGGCAGATGAAGAAAGAGATTGTTGAGTTTGTGGCTTGGTGTCTCAACTGTCAGCAGGTCAAGTATGAGCACCAGAGACCATGTGGATTACTTCAGAGAATTGATATTCCGGAGTGGAAGTGGGAGCGGATCACCATGTACTTTATAGTTGGGCTCCCACGGACTTCGAGGAGGTTTGATGATATATGGGTTATTGTGGATCGGCTGACCAAGTCCGCGCACTTCATTCCTGTTGGTACTACTTATTATTCGGAGAGTTTAGCTGAGATTTATATCAGGGAGATTATCCGATTTCATGGGGTTCCAGTTTCTATCATTTCCGACAGAGGTACTCAATTCACATCTCAGTTTTGGAGAGCCGTCCAGAGAGGGTTGGGTACTCAGGTTGACTTGAGCACAGCATTTTATCCTCATACCGATGGGCAGTCTGAGCGTACCATTCAAATTTTGGAGAATATGTTGCGTGCTTGTGTGATTGACTTTGGTGGTTCATTGGACCAGTTTCTGCCTCTAGCAAAGTTTGCATATAATAACAGCTATCAGTCGAGTATCCAGATGGCTCCGTATGAGGCTTTATATGGTAGGAGGTGCAGATCTCCGGTTGGTTGGTTTTAGCCGGGCGAGGCTAGGCTATTGGGAACATACTTGGTTCAGGATGCGTTGGGCAAGGCAAAGTTGATTCAGGAGTAGCTTTGCACGGTGCAGTCTAGGCAGAAGAGTTATGCGGACCAGAAGGTCCAAGATGTGTCTTTCATCGTTGGGGATAAGGTGTTGTTGAAGGTGTCACCCATGAAGGGTGTTATGAGATTCGGGAAGAGGGGGAAGCTGAGTCCCAGGTTCATTGGGCCATTTGAGGTGCTTCAGAGGGTTGGGGAGGTGATTTATAGGCTTGTTATGCCTCCAGTCTATCGAGTATTCATCCGATATTCCATGTTTCGATGCCCCGAAAGTATTTGGTGACCTGTCTCATGTTTTAGACTTCAGCACAGTTCAGCTCGAGGGTACCATGTCATATAAGGTAGAGCCAGTGGCTATTTTGGGTCGACAGGTCAGGAAGCTGAGGTCTAAGGATATAGTTTCAGTGAAGGTTCAGTGGAGAAGGCAGCCGGTGGAGGATGCCACCTGGGAGACCGAGTGGGAGTTGCCGGACAGATATCCTCACTTATTCGCGACTCCAGGTATGTTTATAGACTCGTTCGGGGACGAACGTTTGTTTAAGAGGGGAAGGACATAACGACAATGACCCGGCCGATCGTTCCATGAGATTTACCTCGTTTTCCCTATTTTTGCATTTGTCATATATTGATATCCTGTTCTTGTTATTGTGTTGGGTCAGTTGGTTTGGGTCTGGAGTGGTCATGGTGAGAAAGTCAACTGAGAGTTGACTTATTGGTGAACAACCTCGGAATGCGGATTTTATGGCTCGGATAGCTTCGTTAGGTGATTTGGGACTTAGGAGTGTGTTCAGAATGAAGTTTTGATGTCCGGTGTAGAATTATGCTTGAATTGGCGAAAGTTAGTTTTTGGCAATTTTCGGTCGGCAGTGGAAAATAGGCTATCAGGGTCGGAATGGGATTCCGGAAGTTGGAGCAGGTTCCTAATGTCATTTTGGTTATGTCTGCAAAATTTCAGGTCAATCGAAGGTGTTTTGGTTGGTTTCGGCGTAGTTGGCAAAATTTGGAAGTTTCAAAGTTCATATGCTTGAATTTGATGTAATTTTGGTGTTTTCGTGTTGTTTTTGGTGTTTTGAAGGCTCGACTAAGTTGGAATAATGCTATGGGGTGTTTTGGTATGTTTGTTTGGGGCCCCGAGGGGCTCGAGATTGATTTCGGATGGTTGGTGGAGTTTTAAACTTGGAAAATTTCAGCAAATCGTTGCTGGTGTAAGTTTCTGGTGTTGGCCGCACCTGCAGAAGGGTAGCTGCAGGTATGAAAGGTCATGCACAGGTGCAGAAGGAGGCTATGAAAGGGGAAATTCGCAGGTGCGAAGAGATGGCCGCACCTGCGAAGCCGCAAGTGCGAGAATTGGCCCGTTAGTGGGATTGCACAGGTGCGTACCTGAGACCGCAGGTGCGGGTCCGCAGGTGCGATTAAGTGTCCGCAGGTGCAGAATTTCTGGGCAGAATAGTATAAAAAGGGGCCTCCGTGAAATTTTATTCATTCCACCATTTTTGCATGTGGTTGGAGCTCTTTTGAAGGCAATTTGAAGAGGAAATTCGTGGTTCTTCAGTGGAGGTAAGTTCCCGGGTTATTAAAGTCGTTTCTATGCTATTTTTTTTTTTTTTGGATTAGGCTTGTAAATTGAAGGATTAAAGTAGGTAAAGGATGGGAAGAATGGGTGGAGGGTTGGAAAATTCTTTTGGCAATTTGGGCAGTCACTTTTGGTCCGATTGTGATGTTTTTGGTATGTGTAGAATCGTGGAAGGACGAGGTTTCTAGTGATGTAAAATTTATCGAATTCCAAAACGTGGGCCCAGGGCTCGGGTTTGGCCAAATTTTGAGATCCTTGTATAATTTGATAGTTTTCGATTGGGTTGTGTTCCTTTAGCATATATTAATGATGTTAAATTGGTTTTGGCTAGATTCGGAGCAATCGGGAGACAATTTGAGGGGCAGGAGCATAGCAGACTAGTGATGTGGCCTAGTAGAGGTAAGTAATGGTTATAAATCTTATCCTAAGGTTATGAAACCCCGGACTACATATTTCTCACTGATTTTAGAATGGCGCACATGTCGGATAACGAGTATGTGGCGCACAGTAATTTTTGGATTGGACTAGGTCCTCTCCGCAAGCAACTAATTGTTGCATATTTTACTCAAAACCTTATGTTAAATTATATCCTAAAGATTGTTGAAATATTTGGTCTATCAGCCGTGTTTCGGGCCTCGTGCCGATCTGTTTAGACCCATTGGGGGCTTTTTACTGTTGTTTTCCTCACTATTTTCTGATGATTTCACTCAGCCACATTGTGCTTACTGTTTTCGAAACTCAGCCTGATTTACACTCCTTTGAAATTTAAAAATGTTGTTTTGGGTCGAGTACCCTGTTTTACTAATTTGCCCGAGGTGCTTTTTGAGTGGTTCTACTGAGTGAGGCCGAGGGCCTGATTGTGGATATGATACGCCACGAGGTGGCTTGATATTAGCGCTTGGGCTGAAGGAGCCCCTGCGGAGTCTGCACACACCCCCAGTGAGTGCTCTGAGTGACGAGTGATTAGGAGGCATGAGTGACTGTGAGGTGCTGAGTGAGTGATTATGAGTGACTGTGAGGCATGCCCGAGGGGCTACTTATGATTTTTACTACTTTCACTCTGGACTTATAAAATATGTTTTGCCTGAGGGGCGTCTATATGATTCATTTCATTTTCATACTAAATCTTTCGGTTTGAAGTTGTTAAAAATATGCATTCTCCAAAGGACTTTTTTGAAGTGGGTTTTAAGGCATGATGACTTCATATATCTATGTTTATACTGTTGGAAAGAAAGGTTGTGCATATTGTGAATTGATGACATTGATTTCTATGTGATTTCTTGCCACTTAGACTTGATTTATTTTCATTACTACTGAGTTGGCGTACTCACATTACTCCCTGTACCCCTGTGTGCAGATTCAGGTGCAGATACCGAGCATTAGCTAGCTTTTCTGTGCAAAACTGAATTGCGGGATATAGAGGTAGTTGTTCAGCGTCCGCAGCATCTTTGCTATCACATCTTGTTGTATCTAGCTATATATTCGGAAGTTTTTGTATTATAATAGTATACCTTTGGCTTATTGTTTTTCTTAGATGCTCATGACATGTTGGCTCCGGGTTTTGGGGTTGGAGGAACTGTTATTTGGCCTAATGTATTTAGAAAACTCTGTATATTTTATGAAATGCTTGAAATTTGATTGGGATTTTGAAAGAAATTGTGAACATGTGATTATTGGCTAGCCTAGTTCCACGATAGGCGTCATCACGTCCGGTTTAGGATTTGGGTTCGTGACAATATAAATGACCAATTATTGGATAGTAATAGAATAAAACATATGGTTAGGCTATAATTGATAAATTATTGCAATTATAGCCAAAAAGTGCCAATTTGACGAGTTGTGAAATAATTTGATCTTAACAAAACCAAAAATAATGTATTAGGTCAAGAAATGTCTTTGAAATCATTTGTAACGCAATTTATAATTAATTATTAGAGATAAAAATACTGGATAAATTAGAAATAAATTAATAAAAATATGAGAATTATGGAATCTACGAACACGCTCTCTAACTGTAGCAACCAAAGCAGGTGCGTTCCTGGCCAAATCACTGAATCTGACGCCATACTCTGATACTGACATACTGCCGTGACACAACGGCTCAAACTCCACGCGCCATGCATCTCGGAGGGACTGAGGTACAAACTCGCTCAAGAACATCTCTGAAAACTAACCCCATGTAAGTGAAGCTGACTCGGCCGGGCTACCCAACTCATATGCCCGCCACCACTGATAAGAATCTCCCCTGAGCTGAAACGTAACGAAAGTAACCCCGCTCGTCTCCATAATACCCATAGTACGAAGAATGCGGTGACACTTCTCTAGGAATACTTAGGGATCATCTTCAGCCAATCCACTGAAGGAAGGAGGGTGGTACTTCTTGTACCTGCCAAGTCTAAGCTATTCTTCCTCAGATGCTACTTCCCTAACCGCGTGCGGAACTGGGACCACAGGTTGTGCTTCCATGACACCTGGAACCTGACCAACATGATCTCGCTGCTCTGGAGTATGGGCGATGGGAGTCTGAGCTCCTCCCCCGCTCTGTGAAGTAGCTGGTGCACCCGGAATCAACCCCGCCTGAGTCAAGGTACCAATCATACCCCAGAATTGTGCCAAGGTCTCCTGAAATCCGGGTGTAACAAGAGGCGCCTATGGTGCCTGCCCCCCAACTGGAACTGCTGGCAGCTCCTCAACGACTGCTCTGGAAGGTGCTCTAGTTGCGGCATGTTCCCCTCAATGGCCTCTGCCTCTACCTCTGCCCCTGGAGGCATCTGCTCTGAGGGTAACATCCTCAGGATCTGCAACTCGCGTCCTCACCATCTGTGAGAGAATGAAATGATAATTTCAAACTTCAAGATCAATGAACTCGCACGATAGGAATGAAGGAAGTGAAGTTATCCTATAGTTCTGTAGCCTCTTGAAGATAAGTACAGACGTCTCCGTACCGATCCGCAAGACTCTACTAAACTCGCTTATGACTCGTAGCACCTATGAACCTAGAGCTCTGATACCAACTTGTCACGACCCAAATTTTCCTCTGTTGGGTATCGTGATGGCACCAAGTCTTAAGGACTAGGTAAGCCTAATATTCATGGAATGACAACAATAATAATAAAATCCAATATTTATCTAATATAAATATTTTTCTAAAATAAATAATTCTTTATACATTGCATATTCCCAAAATCTGGTAGTACAAGTCATAGGCTTTATAGAATTTATTACAACATCCAATTACAATTGTTTGGAAGTAAGAAAAAATAGTGTAAATGCAAAATAGGAAGGTGACTCTGAAGCCTGCGAGCGCAACGACAGGTTTACCTTGAGTCTCCTCGGCAAGAGTCCGCATAGCTACTAACGATCAATACCTGGATCTACACAAAAATGTGCAGAAGAATAGTATGAGCACACCACAGCGGTGCCCAGTAAGTATCAAGACAAACCTCGGTGAAGTAGTGACGAGGACTAGTCAAGACACCCACTGGTCTAATAAACTGAACAAGTATCATATAGGAATAAAGGGGAAAACAATATACACATAAAGGCTATGCAATATAGCTAACAATACAGTGAATTCGATAAAGAAGGAAAAACAATAAGTATCAGCGGAAACCATGAAACAACACAAAGATTGAATAGAACACAAACAAATCTGGAATGTAAATATACAACACGGACATGTAATGTCTCAACAACTTCAACCTCTTCTACATCAAATTTGTAGTCATCTCCACGAGGTTCCGAACCTCAGACAAATCACCATTTGCGGGTCCCAATATTTGAACCCTAACACTTGGCATCTTGCGCCCTCATTCGAGTGCTAACTGCACGAACTACTTATGTGCCAATTGGGTCATCTCCACCCATACGGTAAGTACAACAAGAGTATCTATACTTGACAACAACAAGGAGTCCTAAATCCATTACTAGTACTTAACTACGTGTATGCTTGCGCAGGTGTCCTAACATGATTCAACAACCCATAAGTATAAGGAAAGAAAAGGGCACCACGTACATTGTTATCTCACAAATTTCCAAACGAATAAACTCAAATCGTAAGTGTTCTAGTACACAATATCAACAACAAGGAATGCCCCCAGGCCAACATAAGTATCACAAACAATCCGTGATATAGCCCACCTTGTCTCGCCACGTGTGCAATAGTAAAGTATATGACCCCCTTGTTTCGCCACACGTGGATAAGCATGTTCCCACCTTGTCTCGCCACATGCACAACCCACATATACGTATCCCACCTTGTCACGCCGCATGTGAAATATCAATATAAACACGGCACATAAGAACCTCGTGCAAACCCCCATATCAACAACCGCATGGCAGAAACCTTGTGCATCACTACAACAAGTACAATAACAAGAATGGCAACAGTTAAAGATGCAATAAATACATCAACTCAAGAACCTTCGATCAAAAGATAGGAAAAACTAGTTCACGAGAAATAAACATAATAAGGAAAGCTAGTCATTTTAAGAACCACTCAACAAGGAAGGAAAATAGCATGTAACAGCCGCAACTAAATGCACGGGTTAACAACAAGAAGTCAACACGAATCCGATAACTCTATTTATAGGCAAGTCAACTAAAGTATAATCTATCCAAAATTCCTTTAAGGTCAGCAGTTTCAAGGGTATTCAACAATTTCATTTAAGGACAAGCAACGTGAAAATAATCATAACCTCAGTTAAGACCAAACCACTATAGAATGAGATGAATATAATTACAATTAGAGATAAGCAGTTAACAAGACATAACATGATAGTAAAAAGGAAATAAAATCTTCAGATAAGTCAATTAGGAGTCAATAGGCAATAGGAGTAAATCCAAAAGTAAGAAATTCTACATTTAATCAAATAAAGATGAAACTAGAAATTAGGAAATTCAATCATGCCAAGGACAATTCATACTCGGCAAATATAGGGACCTAAGATTCCTAAAGGGTCAACTTTCCACAAATAAGTTCAAGCACGCACTCGTCACCTTGCGTACACGGATTACAATCAAAATAGAAGACTCAAATCCTAAGGGGTAATTCCACCACAGAACGTTAGGTAAGATACTTACCTCAAAGACGACAACCAAGTACTCTAAAATGAACTTCTCGGGCGAAAAGGCCTCCGGACGGCTCAAAACAAACTAGAACAACTTCAAAACACACATAAAACTTATGAGGAACTATTTCGGATAATAAAGCTTCAATCTTTAACAAATTCTAAAAATCGGTCCAAAAGTCGACCCTCGGGCCCGCACCTCGGAACCCAAAAAATTTTACAAATCCGATTACCCATCCCAATACGAGTTCAACTATACAAAATTTATCAAATTCCGTTACCATTTGGTCCCTCAAATCTTGATTTTTCATTTTAGAAATTTTCTTCAAAAACCAACATTTTCCTCAACTCAAAACACAAATTAAATGATGAAAATAAAGATAAAATCATGGAATATATTTAATTCTAGTCGAAGAACACTTACCCAATTGAATTTCATGAAAATCCCACCAAAAATTGCCAAGAACCGAGCTCTAGAACTCAAAATGTGATGAAAATGGCCTAACCCTCGATTTTGGAATACAATCTGTCTGCCCAGATTTTTAAGCCTTATGATCGCGAGAGTTGAAGCGCAATCACGCAGAGGAAAATATTTACTGGCCTAAAATGTTCTATGCGATCGCGTAACGATTGATTCGATCACATAGAAGGAAAATGTTTACTGACCAAAAATGTGATATGCGATCGCGTGTAGAGTGATGCGGTCGCATATAAGGAAAATGTTTGTTGTCCAAAAATGTCCTATGCGATCGCGTATGAAATGATGCGATCGCGAAGAGTCAAAATTGGTTGGGTCACAAAACACTATGCGATTGCTTCTATTCCTATGCGATCGCATTGAAGAAAACCAGAAGACAGAACCAGCAGTAAAGAATAGAAGAAAATTGAATCGAAGCCCATCCGAAACACACCTGAGGCCCCCGGGACCCCGTCTAATCACGCAAACAAGTCATATAAGATAACACAGACTCGCTCGAGGTCTCACATCACATAAAACAACGCCAAAACGACGAATCAAACCAAAAATCAAAGTTATAAATTTTCAAATCTTCAAATATCAAAACGTGCCAAAACCTATCAATTAAACCCGGAATGACGCCAAATTTTGCAGACAAGTCGTAAATGAAACATCGGATCTACATCCACTCTCGGAATTTGATTTCGAGCTCGATATCAAAATTTCACCTATCGGCCGAAATCGCCGAAATTCTAACTTTCGTCGAATTACCTCAAATTACTCTACGGGCGTCCAAAACCAATTCTGAACGCGCGCCTAAGTCCAAAATAATCATACGAAGTTGTTGGCATCACCCAAAACTCATTCTGAGGCCGTTTACTCAAAAGTCAAACCTCCGGTCAACTTCCATCACTTAAGCTTCAAAAATTGAAATTTTCCTTCCAATTCGACTCAGGATTATCCGGTAACTAAATCCAACCACGCACGCAGGTTGATATACACAATGTGAAGTTGTTCAAGACCTTACGCCACGAACGGAGCTTAAATTCCCAATACGACCGGTCGGGTCGTTACAAAAGGACAACGACTGAAGCACAAACAACTCACAGGGTACTCAGACTTCTCCCAAAAATGGTTCCTTGTGCGGGTACCCCACACTTATTTCTCACCCTCTAGATTTTGCACTCTTCCTATGGCTTTGCTTCCTATGCTCATAATCCTACAAAACAAAAATAAATACTACAAAAAAATAAAAATAAAATAAAATAAAAAATAAACAAAAATGAAAGAAAGCAGTAAAGCTGGGTTGCCTCCCAACAAGCTAATGATTTAACGTCGAGGCACAACTTGAACCACTTTCTGCCTCCAGCTCGAACTTATAAATTGTACCCCTAACATGGCATCCAGTCTATGGCTACGCTCATTTGGTGTGGACACAAAAATAAATAGGCCAAGTAACAAATTTTTCACTCTATATTTCTCGGCCTTCATATGAGGAATGTATTTTTTTCTCTCTGGCACGACAAATCCAAGAATGTAAGCAGCATGTTCCTCTTCCATTACCTCCTCCAAAGGCTTAGATGACTCGATTTCGATGTCATCATCCAAACACAATGTCAAAAAATATTTAGAATGAGGACCAACACGCCTCAACTTTGGAATTGTATTACTATTTATATCCTCATATTTACATGCACTAGAGTCTTTAAATATAACATTATATACTCCCTCATATGACTCTAGAACACTTTTTCCAACATTGACATCCTCAAGAAAAATATGGTCTAATGATTGGTAGTCTCATTTTAGCTTCTTAATTTGGTTTGGAAGATTTTTTTCAGCTTCACAAACTAATCATTAAATTGTTGGGTGTTACACGCATCAACCTGTTCACTCAAATATGCATCTAAGTTACGCACAACCAAGCCAAACCTGTCAATTTCTTTTGCAAGTTCAACTCTCTCCTTAGACCAGTCATTCCCCAATTTTGTTAGAAGATAACGTTGTTTCTCGTATTCTCTTAATCGTGAATATTGTTCCCAATACCAACCCTTACTCCCATATTCAAATTCAGACCTCCCAGAGTTCAAGTCATGACAAGCCCAAAAATACGGGCCATAAAAATCTTCCGTCATCCAAGGGTATTCATCAATAACCTTACCTCCAGATATTTCATCCCCAGATGTCATGTTGAGAGAACTATGAACACAATAAGACAAAAGATCAAAATTTTTATAAAAATAAAAATATTTACAAAAAGAGAAGAAAAAAAATCAAAACTTGTAAAGATAAAACTAAAAGTCTAGTACAGAAAAATAGTTAATTTATAAGTCCCCGACAACGGCGCAAAAAACATGTTGTGGCCAAACGCACACGCGAGTATATGTAGTCGTCAATAATACAGTGACTAAAATTCGGATGTCAAACCCACGAGGACTTGTGATTAACTATTAAATAAATTAGACTATCCTAATTATCTAAACAAGGACTAAACTTAAAAGTAGTGATACTAAAGTAATTAAATTAAAAAGAAAGATAAACGGATAAAATATTTTTATGTTACCAATGCAATGAAAACAATCTAGGATTATGGAGTATCTAACAATCATATTGTATTCTTCAATTTAATTGACTAATTAATTTATCTAGCTTATTGATTGACATGGTTAATATTGCTCATAAGAATTTTTCGAGTTCTTACTCGCCTATTCAAGCTAACTTAACGCATATATATGTATGGAGTTAGAATCAAAAAGAACCCATTTATAATTCATGTACATCAACCAAGTAAGGCAATTAGGTATATGTCTATCCTAACCGTGAATTCGTTCCCCGATGCCTTGGTTCAAGAACTTGCTCTACTCAATCCTATATGCAATCTAGAATTCCCACTTTCGAGTTCAATTCTAGAGTCATAGATAGTATTCAATTGGTGATCAAGCAATCAAATAATTAATCGCAAGATTGAATAAATAAACCAATATGATAAATCAAGAAAGAAAAATCAATATCCGAATAATAATAGTCATGAAAGAACCACAACCCTAGAACATGAAGTTTAGCTCCACATAGACATGGTAGCAAAACAACAATCATACAAAGAAACATAAGAATTACTAAGTTTTGTGGAAGAAAAGATGAAACTCGGCCTCCACGGTAGATCTGTGCTCTCCCTTGGTCACAATTTACTCTAAAAACATTCTCCTCCCTAAAAATAGGTTTAGGATGGCTTTTATATGAGTTAGGGACATCTTGGGGTCTAAATAACCGAGTCCTAGTCGAAACAGGACAACTTTGCATTCCGAGCGTCCAGGGCAGCGTGGGGCGCTGGCCCTGGCGCCTAAAATATTTTGCTTATGTGGTCAAGGTAGTCTTGAGCTTCTGAAAGCTCTCCTCACACTCATCCGACCACCTGAATGGAGCACCCTTTTGGGTCAATTTGGTCAAGGGCGATGCAGTAGATGAAAATCCCTCCACAAAGCGACGGTAGTAGCCCGCCAAACAAAGAAAGCTCCTATTTTTCGTGGTTGAGGACGGTCTAGGCTAACTCCACACCGCCTCTATCTTCTTCGGATCCACCTGAATACCCTCGATGGACACTACGTTCCCCAAGAATGCTATTGTGCTGTGCCAAAACTCATACTTGGAGAACTTTGCATAAAGCTTCCCCTCCCTCAATCTCTGTAATACAATCCTCAAATGCTGAGCATGCTCCTCTTGGCTACGAGAGTACACACGATGTCATCAATGAATAAAATAATGAATGAATCCAAATAGGGCTGGAACACACTGTTCAGCAAATGCATGAACGCTGCTAGGGTATTGGTCAGCCAAAAAGACATCACCAAGAACTCATAATGGCCATATCGGGTCCTGAAAGCTGTCTTATGAATATCCGAATCCCGAATTTTCAGCTGGTGATATCCGGACCTCAAATCAATCTTGGAGAACACCCTCGCTCCCTAAAGCTAGTCAAATAAATCATCAATACGAGGCAGAGGATACTTGTTCTTGATTGTGACCTTGTCCAACTGCTTGTAATCAATGCACATCCTCGTGGAATCATCCTTCTTCTTCACAAATAGAACCGGTGCACCCCAAGGTGACACACTAGGTCGGATAAACCCCTTATCAATGAGTTCTTGAAGTTGTTCATTTAACTCCTTCAACTCTGGCGGTGCCAAAGTCAATATCCTTGTCAGGCGGCATGCCCGGCATGTCTACAAGAAACATATCCAGAAAATCACGTACCACTGGAACAGAATCAATGGTAGGAGTCTCTGCACTCACATCCATCACAAAATCTAGATAGGATAGACAACCCTTCCCAACCATACACTAAGCATTTAGATATGAAATCACCCTACTAGGTAAATAGTCTCCAGAACTGCTCCACTCAATCCTCGGGAGTCCTGGTACCGCCAACATCATGGTCTTAGCATGATAATCTAAAACAGCATGGCATGGAGATAACCAATCCATACCCAATATCACATTGAAGTCAACCATACTGAGCAGCAAAAGGTCCAGTTGGGTCTCCAGACTCCCAATAGTCACCATACATGATCGATGCATACGGTCCACAACAATAGTATCGCCCATAGGAGTAGATACATGAACAGATGAAACCAATGAATTTTGGGGCATATCCAAAAAATGAGCAAAATATGAGGAAACATATGAATACGTGGAGCCAGGGTCAAATAATACAGAGGCATCTCTGTGACAAACTGAGACAATATCTATAATCACAGCATCTAAAGAAATAGCATCTGGTCTAGCAGACAAGGCTTAGAAATAGGCTTGGCCTCCCCCTGATCGGCCTCCCCCTCTCGAGTGGCCCCTAGTTGACTGAGGTCCACCCCTAGCTGGTTGGGTGGGTGGTGGAGGAACTGGTGTTGAAGTTGAAGGTTGACTCCTCTGCTGAGATGAACCTCCCGTCAGGAGAGGACAAAACCTCTTGATGTGATCCAAATCCCCACACTCAAAGAAACCTCTACCGGCCATTAGGCACTGTAGGGAACCCCAAGCACTGGTATAACCGCTAGAAGGTCCTGACACAGATGAGCCCTGAGCTGATGGTGCATGAGACGAACTATGAGCTGGTAGTGCATCGAATGATGTCTGACCCTACTGATAACCATGAGGCCCATGACCGGATTGTGCACCCCGATGAACTGGGCGAGCTGTCTGAGCATGCCTGAAAGGACGGTCTCTACCATGCTGGAGCTGACCCCCAGAAGAAGCACCACTAAATCCACCCTGTCCACGAGACCTCTTGGCCTCCCTCTCAACCCTCTCCTAACAGCGAACCATCTTAATCTGTCGAGCAATGTCGACAACATCATCAAAAGTAGCACCAGACACTCTCTCTGTGGTCATAAGCAATCGAAGCTGAAGAGTGAGGCCATTTATAAACCTCATGATCCTCTCCATGTCTGTAGGAACCAACCAGATAGCATGACGAGCCAACTTTGAGAATCGCAGCTCATACTATGTCACAGAAATATCAGTCTGACGAAGCTGCTCAAACTACCTATGCAGCTCCTCTCTGCGGGACTGAGGCACATACTTCTCCAGAAAGATAACGGAGAACTGCTGCCAACTAAGGCGTGCTGCGCCAACCGACCGATGCCTCTCGTAAGCCTCCCACCAACTGAATGCAGCCCCAGAGAACTGGAAGGTAGTGAATGAGACCCTACTGGTCTCCAGAATACTTGTTGTACGGAGCATCCTCTGACACTTATCCAAGAAATCTTGTGCATCCTCACCCTCTGCACTACTAAAAGATGGAAGCTGGAGTCTCCCAAACCTCTCCATTCTACGTTGCTGATCCTCTGGCATAACAGTAACCACATAGTCCTACGCAGCTACAATCGGCTGGGCTGGTGGTGCCCCGGTGAACCTGCTCAGGTGTGCGAGCGGTGAGAGTCTTAGTTCCTCCCCCGGCCTGAGAAGTGGTTGTGGCCGTAGAACTAAAGACCGCTTGATCAAGGCCAGTACATATTGACATAATCTGAACTAGGGCATCCTGAAGGCCAGGAATCACAATAAGCACATGTGGTGCCTGAGCTGGTCCCGTTGGGATATCTGCGACTAGGACTTGATCCTGGTCTGGAGAAACTAGAGGGTCTACAGGTACTGCCTCGGCTGCAACGTGAGCTGCACCTCTACCCCTACCACGGCCTCTCGTGACCTTGGCTGGTGATACTAGTGGCTGATCACCCTGACCAGTAGTGCAAGTCCTCACCATCTGTGAAAGTAATGGCTGATCAGTAGGCCCAAGTCGCAACAATGAGAAATTTGGAGTGACAAATGGGACAACTTTCCAGTGCCCAAAATACTCAACTAGTTGGAGCTCTTCCCAGCGACACTGAGGCTAATCCTAAAGCATCTACTAATGTTGTGGCATTGAGCAATTAGATACAGCTAGAAGAAGTCCAGTCGAAAAAGAGAAAACACATGACCTTCTATATAGTCAGAATCAGAAAAATCAATGGATTCAGAGAAGCCATCTGAAGAGGCGGTGGCTAAGAAACCCCCACCATTAGTTGCGAGGAGTTGATTGTATTCGGGGCCAGTCAGAGTGGGTGACTCTCAATAGCGGTCCTAGTGAATTAAAAAGTTAATAACGCAGTGTTTAAGGGTTAAATGCAGCATTATGATTGAGAATTGAGCTTTTTCAGCGTAATTCCTGAGAAAGGGAAAATAATTGGAGTGCTCTATGTTATTTTCAGCATGCAAGATAGTATTTGAGGAGTGAGAGAAATAAACTCTGGGTTGTAGAAAGATTATCAGGAGGGTATGAGATGGTTTGTGGGATTTAGGCAGCATGGTCTCGTGAATCAAGGTCACTCGGGGTGAGTGAGGGTTGAGTTTGCTATGAGTTGAAAGAAGTTACTATTATTCCTGAGGAAATTAAAGATGATTAAAAGAAGGTAGATTAATTAGGCATGGTTGAAATGGCACATGTACGGCAGTGATCAGTTCGTCAATGTAATTAAATTATGCATCTGGTTTGGGCCAGTATGTGCGGGGATTGTCGGCCGTCGTAATAGATTTCATGAGGGAGCATTCGAGTGCTATGGCCTGCCAGGTGTAGGCGGATCCTAGAAGGTTTATGGTGGTTCAGACCACTACTTAAGGATTTTCATGTTGGGTGATTGTGAGAATTCACTTGAGTGTTGTTATTGTTCTCTTGAATTGAGGTAAGTAAGAGGTTTCTATATGATGAGGTGTTTCCCCTGTTAGTCGTTCAAGAGTTATGATGGAATTCTTGCGCAATCTCATATTGGCATGTTAGGTGCAGTAAACAGTGTGTAACTGGGATTAAGAATCGAGATTGCGGTTCGGTGTTAACAAGGATGTCATGAGCTCGGTTGAGCAAGAAAAAGTGATTTGAAAGTTCAGAGTGAGCTGGTGTTATCTTCAGTGTCACTTGAGATCGATATTCGGTGAAAGAGGCTTTGTACCCTAGTTATGGGTTCTTGATTTATTTTACAGCGTTAGTGTGGCTAGTGGTGGATGTGCAGACTTGTTACCTTGTGTGGAAGGTCGTGGGAGTGTGACCACGGGAAGATGATATGAGTGTGAAAGGTAGTCACCTGATTGATTGATGATTTAGACCAAGTGTAAGGGAGTTCAATATTGCTTGTTTGAAAATTTATGCCAGGAACGCGTTCGGTCCAGCTGGTTGTGGATTGTGGGGTGTTGTCCCGGCTATGATGGTTGTTCTTGCGTGTTATGAGAGGAAGTAGGTTATTTTGGACCCAGGTAAGGCTATCAGCCTAGTTCATTGCGAGCAGAATCGGCCTGAAGTGTATGAATGGATTTAAACAAGATTATGGGCTTCATGTGAGGCAGATGTGTTCTTTTCAGTATAGCGCTCCTCAAGGAGAGGTGTTGGAATATCAGGTGTTGTTCCTTCTTCGTCAAATTCATGTGATATTATGATTGTGCCGTGTGAGTTGTGAAACAGCTTGATAATTTCTTATGTATTGAGGTCCCGCGTAGTGATGATATTATGTGAGAAAGGTAGATCTTGAGATCCAGAGTATATATATATATATATATATATGTATGTATATATACCGCACCTCAGTTGTGCTCAAGTTTTCGTAGTGTATGGCTCTATCAGTCTCCCCAGGATGGTATTATGCACTTAGCGTGCTTGTGACCGATATTCAGTAATTTGTAATAGTGAGCAATTCAGCTCCGTGTATATTTCCTTATGTGAATTTTATGTGTGGATCGGGTGGAACGTCTCCACGAGTATGTTATTTGAATCTGGTTTCACGCTGCAACAGTGTGATGATGAGTACGGTTCCCTATATCCATTTTTCTTATGTTATACTTCCTATTTTCTGAGGAAAGTCCATATTAGTTGCGTGAGTTGATTTGTCCCTTCCTGAGTCATTTCTTACGTATCATGTTCGAGTTGTGGCCTATTGACGCGTTGTGGAGTCATGTGAGATTGTTGGTCATGTCTGGGGTGATTGGTTGTTCGAACAGTTCATCCTGGGTGAGACGAGATTTTTGGATCAGGGATCTAGCGCGATAAAATTATGTGAAATAAATTAAAGGACAGTTATCCTTATTGGTTTATAATGAGGTGATGATTCTAGTCAAGAGGAAATATTCAATGATTTGTTAACTTTGCAGTTGGTTATGAATTTCTATGCATCTCCTCCGTTGTGGTGGTATCGCCAACATTATAGCATGATGTATATATATATATATATTATGAGGTGCATTGGGAGCATCAGATTCGTGGAATTTTAGCTATTAAGGTTCAGTGAGCGTCATTGTGGTCAGATGATGAATTATGTAGTGCATGGTGCTGATTCAACAAGGGTATGCAGTCATGTTCTGATATATCGTGTGGTAGTTGATACGGTGTTTATATATTGGAGTCGGGCCTGGCAGAGAACTTTCAGGTGTTGGAACTGTATTCTGAGCTTATTATCTGAATAAAAGAAGAAATCTTCAGATTTGATCAAGCTAATGTACTCAACTGGGTTGTGGTAGCACGGGCAGGTGCACGAGGTGTTAAATAGTGATTTCAGATAACTCTAGAGCATTTCTTAGCACGTTCGAGGACGAACGTCTGTTTAAGTGGGGGAGAATGTAACGAATCGACTGGTCCTTTTGAGCTCTATCGCGTCGTTCATCGATTTGAAGTCATGAGCAGCTCCATTTTAGGAATTATGACTCGTAGGCATGGTCGGAGATGAATTTCGGGAAGTTCGGAGTCAAATTGGAAAGAAAATTCTCATTTCAGAAGCCTTAAGTTGGAGAAATTGACTAAGATTGGAATTCTAAGTAAACGACCTCCGAATCAGAATTTGAAGGTTCCAGCAGGTTCGTATGATGATTTCAGATTTGGGCTTGTTTCCATATCGGGCCTTGGATAACCCGGGAGCGTTTTGGCGCATATTATGGAAGATAGCATTTTAGAAGAATTTCATAAGTTTGGACTGTAAGTCATTTCAGTGTTATAGATATCCGTTTGGGATTCCGAGTCTGGGAATAGCTCTATATGGTGATTCTGGAGTTGGGGCGCGATCGGAAGTGAATTCGGATGTCCGTAGGTCATTTTGAACTCACTTGGCTAAAGATAGAAATTTGAAGGTTTTTGAGAAATTCGACCGGAAGTGGACATATTGATATCGGGATCGGAATGCAATTCCGGGAGTTGGAGCAGGTCCGTAATGTCAAATATGTCTGGTATGAAAAATGTGGGGTCAATCGGACGTGATTTGATAGGTTTCGGTATCGGATGTGGAAGTTTGAAATTTTAAGTTCATAAAGTTTGAATTTTTGTGCGATTCGTTATTTCGACGTTATTTGATGTAATTTGAGGCCTCGAGCAAGTCCGCATTATGTTTTGGAACAGGTTGGTGTAATTGGACGGGGTCACGAGGACCTCGGGTGGATTTCGGGTGGTTAACGGATCAATATTTGAAGTTGAGAAAAGCAGAAGTTGCTGTCATCTGGTGTGACCGCACCTGCGAGGCTTGGGCCGCAGGTGTGGAGCGGTAGGTGCGATATTTGGCTGGCTTAGCTGGAAGCGCAAGTGCGATGAAATTTCCGCACCTGCGAAGGCGTAGATGCGGACAATGGGTCGCAGGTGCGAGTTTTCGCCGGAGCTGAGGAAGCCGCAGGTGCGGGAGTTTGGTCGCACCTGCGGAATCGCAGGTGCTAGATGAGGATCGCAGGTGTGAAAATAGGCTTGGGCAAAATGCTTTAAAATAGAGATTTTTTGCCATTTCTCTCATATTTCTCATGGATGGGGCGATTTTAGGAGAGCTTCAAGAGGGGAATTTCATCACCTATGTCAAAGTAAGTTATTCCCACTCATCTCAAGTTAAATACAAGGTATATGCATGGATTAAAACATTAAAAATTGTGGAAATTTGGGATTTTGGAATTTTGGAGGAAAGACCTAAAAATTTGTATTTTGGATTTCTACCACGAATTGAGCATGAATGTTTGAGTAAATTGTATATTTGAACTAGTAAAGCTATGTGTAGAATTTATTTTCGAGAAATTTTGGATTCCAGGCACGTGGGCCCGAGGGCATTTTGGTCAATTCCTTGAGCAGAGATAGGAGTTTATATAATTTGAATTGTTAACAAATATTAGAGTATATTTTCATTGGGTTGCCGTTATTTGGTTAGTTTTGGGGCGTTGTGCATCAATTGGAATCGTCGGAAGGGCTTGGGAGCCGGTTATGGAATTTCGGAGCGAGGTAAGTCTCCTTTCTAACTTTGTGAGGGGGAATTGTCCCCCTAGGTGAACTACTTAAATATATGCTATTACTTGCGGGAGCTACGTACGCACGAGGTGACGGGAGTCCGTGCGTAGCTACTAATATGCTTATGTCCGGGTAGTCTAGGACCCACTAGCATGCCTTATCTGTTGTACTTGTGATCTTGCCAATAATATTAGACCGCTAATATGATCGAAATAGTAATTGAATACCTAAGAAGACTAGAGTTCATTTTCTTAATCATCTAGAAAGAGAATTGATTCCTCCGTGGATAATTGTATTCCTGATAAGGTTATATTATTTAATTGTAACGACCCTGTCGGTCATTTTAAGAATTTGCGCCCCGATCCCCTATTTACCGCTTCTCCCATGTCTATTTATGTTATTGGAACTTGTCGGAGCGTTGAGTGATGAAATTCGGGGTGATTTTGGACACATAGTCCATAAATGTGGAATTTAGCTTTAGAAATCTGGTCGTAGCTAGAGATGTGTAAAGACGGATCCGGAATGGAATTCTGTCGACTCTGTTATCTCCGTTGGGTGATTTTAAGGTTAGGAGCATGCTCGGAATGTGTTTTCGAGGTCGGTTGTCGCTTTAGGCTTGAATTGGCGAAAGTTAGAATTTCGGCGATTTCGGCCAATAGGTGAAATTTTGATATAGGACTCGGAATGGATTTCCGAAAGTGACAGAAGGTCCGTAATGTCGTTTATGACATGTGTGCAAAATTTGAGGTCATTCGGATGAGTTTAGACATGTTTCGGCGTCGGATGTGAATTCTAGAAATTTCCTAAGTTCTTATGCTTGAATCTATGCATAATTGATGATTTTGATGTTATGAGATGTGTTTTTAAGGCTCAACCAAGTTTGAACAAGGTACTAGGGTCAACTGGTAGGTTTGGTTGAGGTCTCAGGGACCTCGGGGTTGTTTCGGATGCCCAACGGGTGAGTTTTGTGAATTGAGAACAACTAAACCATTCTGGTTCTTGTGTCTCACACTTGCGATTGTATTTCTGCAGGTGCGGACACGCAGGTGTGAATGGGGAGCCGCAGGTGCAACCCCAGGCCATTATATGAATTTTCAAACCTGCAATGGTATTTCCACAGGTGCGGGCACGCAGGTGCGAAAGGGGTGCCGCAGGTGCGACCCAAGGCCACTTAATGAACTTGCGCACCTGCGATTGGGTTTCCGCAGGTGTGATCCCAGTGTCGCAGGTGCGAAATGTCTGAGCAGTTTATACCAAAAACTCGAGGGTTTCAATTTCATAATTCCAAAATCGATTGTGAACTTGCAACTTGGTGATTTCCAGTGGGATTTGAAAAGGAGGATCATAGGTAACTTTTTCTAACCTTAATCCCTTTATATATCATTAATATCTATCATTTTCCTCAATCTAATCAAGGAAATTGGATGAAAAACCATGGAAATGGGATGAGATCTTCCCAAGTAGAAATCTAAGGATTTAGGGAGATTTAGACATTGAATGTTGTTGATTCTTGTTCGAGTGGGTTCATGAGCGAATGGGTTTTCGGGAAATATAAATTTTACCCGATTCCGAGACGTGGGCCCAGGGGACTTTGTGGGCAAATTTCCTAATTTCGCATATTAGCTTATAAATAATTAGCTATTTTGTTCCCTTGAAGTTATATTTACACCATGCAATCGATTTGAATAGATTAGGCCACCCAGAGTCAGATACTCGTGGCAAGAGCTTGGTATTGAGTTGATTAGCGTAGTCCAGGTAAGTGGCTTGCCTAATTCTGTGTTGGGGACTTTCCCTTAGGCATTTTTATACTGATTTTGTTGTGTGGACGCCGTGTACGTGAGGTGACAATTGCGTACACGGGTCATTGTTGCTAAAATCTAATTTTTACTCCCATGAAATCTCTCATTTTCATTCATATATTACTATTTCCTATCTTAATTGAGTAGATAGCCTAAGAGTAAGCATGCCTACCTGTTCTGACTTGATTTCCTCTTATTTGCTACTAGTCACATCATTCTTAGGTAGTTTTACTCTATCATTACCTGTTGTTCTTCCTGGACTGTTTAATTAAGACATAATTGGCATAGTTCTTCTTTGCATATTTAAATTGGGACTACGGACTGAGATCCCGGAGCTTTCCCCCTGTACTTCATTTCATATTTAAATTGGGACTACGGACCGAGATCCGGGAGATTTCCCCCTGTACTGAATGCATATTTAAATTGGGACTACGGATAGAGATCCAGGAGCTTTCCCCCTGTACTGCATAGCATATTTAAATTGGGACTACGCACTGAGATCCAGGAGCTTTCCCCGTGTACTGCATTACACATTTACTGTTGAGATATATGTTGTACTGAACCGAGGGCTCTCTTTATGTTATTAAATCTTTCCGTCTTCGTTAATCCTGTTTATCATTGATTATCTATTTTTCACTGTTTTAAATTGTATATTGGCTTGTTTTACAAACTCAGTAGGGCATCAACCTGACCTCGTCACTACTCGACTGGGGTTAGGCTTGGCACTTACGGAGTATGGAATGTGGAGTACTCACGCCCTTTCCTGCACATGTTTTCCCCATGTGCAGATCCATGTTCCAACACCCAGTATCGTGGCTAGGAGTCGTCCTATCAGCAGCCAGGAGACCACGAGGAAATTTTGCCGCGTCCGCAGAATCCCACGAGTCCCCTTCTACTCTAGTATAGGCATAGAATACTTGTATATTTTTCCACTGTTTCATTGTATAGAGCTACATTTAGTACAGATCTTGTGACTATGGTTACATTCCAGGTTTTGGGAAGTAAATGTATATGATGAGTAGTTACGTTATGTCTACTTGAGTTCTTTTCTAGCTTTATTTTATTGATTTTGTCATGGTCTGTAAATTTTAGGCTTACCTAGTCATAGAGACTAGGTGCCGTCAGGATACCTTTCGGAGGGTAAATTGGGCCGTGACATGAATATTATTAAACTTGGCGAATGAGTTTCAAAACAAAGATTTAAATGCTATTTTTCATTTTCCCTTAAGAAGAATTTTACCAATTTCCTGAGTAACTGCTTCCTTGATAAAAATGCGGATCTATTATGTGAATATGTGTACATATGAGCACCTGAGTCGCATGTATGATTTGCGAGCAGGTTAGTATTATTATTATTATGTTCGAGTCGTTCGACCCTCGGCAGTGCGCAGTTTATTATTGTTGGTCCGCGTCGTTTGACCCTCGGCACTTTGTTTGCATATGATAATTGTTGCGTATTTCCTATGATTTATACATGTTTATCGGCCTAGAGAAATTCTTAATTGCCAGTTAAAAGAAGAAGAATTGATGTGTAAAATGCGAAATAAGTCTGATGTTTCTTATCCCTGATTATTATCTAATTTTCTATGACACTCATGCTTAGCACCTCACTTGATTAAAATTAACCGACTTATAGTAAGTGTCTAACTCGACCTCTCGTCACTACCTCTCTGAGGTTAGGCGGGATACTTACTGAGTACACGTTGTTTTCGTACTCATGATACACTTGCTGTGCATTTTTATTGCACAGGTAGTTTCATAGCGAAGTGCCTGGTTTGGAGACTTAGGCGAGCTACATCATCCGGAGGCGATCCGCAGCTGACAGAGTCTCCCTCATATTGTATTTATTTTAATTTTAAATTCCTTTTCCAATTTGTATTTCGGACAAGCTTTGTAATATTTGTGAAATTCTTAGAATTTGCTCATGCACTTGTGACACCAGGTTCTGGGATGTGTATGAGATGTATTTTATAAAAATAAAATATTAAACTGTCGTATTTACTTAACGGATTTTTGTTTAGTTATTACGTAATAGCTTAAAGGTAATGATTTCAAAAACGTTAAAACATGAATTTAACTTAACTATTTAATGATTGGCTTGCCTGGCAATGGTGTCTAGCTCCATCACTACCTTATGGATTTTGGGTCGTGACAATTGTGACAACGGAAAATGAAATAATAAAGCATAAGGTTCACGCCACAATTCAGAAGTGCAACTAAATTCTTTGATTGATAGAGGGGCACTTCTAATCTTAGCACTGATTGTCATTGCCAAATTAGAATTTTGCAATTATTTTTGTTGGGATATATACTATTAATTATGGGTTTGGTTTGATGTAGTATTTATTATGATATAATTTTTCATTCAATTTTAATAAAATTTTAAATAAACTATATATTAGTTTGTGTTCTTTTCTTATATAGTAGATGATTTAGTGTATAGAGTTTAGCTTATACACGGAAGATTAAATCATCGGTTCTTATAAGTATAAAGTTTGAGTTCAATCTAATGATGGAATTGGACAAACCATCAGGAATGGTTGTAGCACAAGATTAAATATCATTTATCTTGATTATGAGAATGGTTTAATTCCAACTTCTTGTGCTAGTATATTTTGTATGTATTGAACGGACCAAGTAGAGATAAGTATTTTATATTGACTTAATAAAATAAACTCTCTAGCCATTAGATATACTTATACTCTTAGTCTTGGTATAATAATTATTAGATGTGTATGTTATTATTGTTTTTGATTTATTAAAAGGCGAGATTCTTCTGTGGGTCAATATGCCTGGTAAATTGGATAATAATAAAGTACATTGGCGAAGTAATAGTTAGTTGATGGAATCCATGTCTCGGTTTAGATATTAAAGATACACCTTTATGAAAGCTTTTAGGTTTTCATGTGTAAACCCGATCGGTGGATTTTGTATCCGACACATGAAATAAGTTATGCGAAAGTCTAAAGAAAATAATCAATAAATTAAGTCGTCAGTAATTTAATTTAATTTATTAGTATCTAAATCTTACATGGGGGGCTAAATAAGATTTAATGGATGAATTTTGAAATTGAATAAGGAGTGCAAGTGGAATAATTCGTAATTAATTATGGTGAATATTAATTTCAAAAATTATAAATTAATTCCATAATTGGAAGCCTTGTTAATTAAACTAGTATTCGTACCCGCAAGATAGAATTTGGCAAAGAAATACGGGCAATATTACATTCACAGATGTAAGATCATGCCTAAACTAACTGAAAGGATAATGTTTCTTTGCATTTGCAATCGCGCAAATTACAAATTTTAATTCATGTAGTTTGATCATTACTAATACTTTATGAGTTTTAATGAGACTACTCTATTTTTACAAACAACCTCATCTGCTAAGAATAAAGGCTAAACTGATATGAAAGAATTGTAGAAAAAAATCTTCCTTTCACTATTTAAATCGAGGAAACAAACAAAAACTTAAAAAAAAATTCTTGTGTTTTTAGATTTTAAAGAACAGAAAAGTTTATGTATTACGTTGAAAAAAAAAAGTATAATACAATTGGTATCAAGAAAAAATTCTTAGTAAAAGGACATGTCTGAAGAATCCTTTGACAATCTCAATATATTTCTTGTCTATCATATTATTTGTGGAATTCACATCATCAAGGCAGTAAAGTATGCCCTTTTACATAAATCTAATTTGATCAAATAAAATATTAACTTCCTCCATAGAATGTGTTGTCAAATTGATTTAGCGCCCTTGCTTTATAGTGCCAATGACACTTGCAATGCTATGCATATTAAAAGTGCCGAAGGCTTCTGTAACCTTTGATTCGTTATGATGTTTGACTTTAGAGTTGGCTACATAATTAAGTATGCCATCAATGAAAAACGTTTTAGCTTTCTTAAAGATTGAATTGTGACATGACAGTGTTATGACTTATTAGTATCTCTTACTTTAATATGTAAATGAAAGTATACTGTCCTTACATAATTTTGTCACCATATGCTTCAGAGTTAAATCTCAATGTGACAATGTCCTATTCCTACTTTGAGTTAAAAACATGATAGTGTTAAAAACTTTAGTCTGAAAAGCTACCTTCAAAATGTTTATGTGCATCATGTTTTCAAATGGTGATGAGGACTTCATGAACAAACTGGAGATTGCCAGCTTGATTTTTCCCACAAAATGCTAATCAAGATTAAATACACCAGTGCCCAGCAAAGTCAACACTGACTCGTCTCCATCACTTCCTGATGAATTAAGTCTCAATGTCCCTATCCTACTTTAAGTTAAAAACATGTATATAGTCATATATACATTCAACATTCACACATGAAAGAAAAAATAGTTAAAAACAGAAGGGAGTATAACACCTAAGATGCATAATTGCAAAATGATTCAGACGCTTAGCAATTTACTGATTGAACAATGAAAAATCACAGAGAACGATTTTGAGATGCAATTTTTCCCGCAAATTTTCAGGTGAAAGAAAAAAGGGAACTATACATTTTTTTTAAATCTAATCTAGTTAGTTTTAAAACTGAATGTGAGGAAGGGAAATGGAGGAAGTGGGAGTAGATGGTGGTTTTTATTGGTGGTTTCTATTTCTTGAAAGATTTAAAAATTTTGTATTTTGAATTTTGAAAAAAACGTGTCCTTCACATTTTTAAATAAATTTGAATTTTGAAAGTCCAAGAAAGTTGGAGGATTGTCCAATTTTTTTTATATGTGTCAATTTAATGTTATGTCACTTGTCATCATAATATTTTTTTGCATCTCCTATAATTTTTTTATTTGTGATTTTAATTTTTTAATTTTAAAATAATTTAAAGACTTCAACTTGAAACTACTCTCCACTTTGAATGACAATTTTTTTTTATTTTTCGTTTTATATTATATTTATTATTTGAAAGATATTTAAATTCAAAAGTAATAACAAATAACTAATTATTATTTTTTGTTTTTATATTATAAAATATTTTATTTTATTATTTTATAGATAAATACTTATTAATTTTCATTTTTATATTATAAAATATTCTATTTTATTATTTTAAAGATATTTAAATCCAAAAATAGTAACCAATAACTAATTATAAACTAAATAAATAATTATTAACTACTTATGTCGTGTGGCTTTTTCTTATGATGTCACTTGGCTTAAGAAGATGACTTTATCCTCTCCTTTTAATAATATATAGATATAGATACAGATATAGATATAGATATAGATCTTATAGATATTTAAATTCAAAAATAATAATAACCAATAACTAATTAAAAACTAAATAACTAATTATTAATTATCATTTTTATATTATAAAATATTTTATTTTATTATTTGATAGATAACTAATTATTAATTATCATTTTTATATTATAAAAAATATTTTATTTTATTATTTTAAAGATATTTAAATTCAAAAATAATAACCAATAACTAATTTTTATATTATAAAATATTTTATTTTATTATTTTATAGATATTTAAATTTAAAAATAATAACCAATAACTAATTATAAAGTAAATAACTAATTATTAACTACTTATGCCATGTGGCTTTTTCTTATGATGCCACTTGGCTTAAGGAGAGGGTTTTATCCTCTCCTATTAATAATATATAGATTATGTGGTCTTTGATGTGCTTAAATAATAAGAAATAAAGGAATCCTTATACTAGTGGAAAAGAAAACCCAATAGGTTTTGAAAAAGGGGTTTAACCCTTAAAACTTGTGCTATAAATACATAAGGTTTTCCAGCTACAGGAGTAAGAAAATGGTGGCCGAAATTGTCAGCCCCTTTTCCTAGAAAATTTCGCCCACACGAAATTACTATTTCTAGATATTATTTGGATAACACAGTAGAAGACCGTGTAACATTCGCAGATCTTTATCATGCTGATGATGGAGATTTTATTGAGTTGCTGTAGAATTGGAGGTTCACGTGATAGAGGAACTTTGTTCACGCGTCAAGAGGTAACCCGTGAAATCCCGTTTATACTAGTTGTCTATATTACATGTCATTTTGATACTGAAATTGCTTTCGCTGTATATAATAATCCATCAAATGGTATCAGAGTCCACTCACATCTAATTAGATAACTAGTTTTTTATGAAACAAGAATATCGTATTTATGTGCATTTTTTAATTACATGTATATGTTATTTTCTGAAAAACTGCACTGCTGTTTTGTGAATTAATTGTGCAGAAAAATTTGGATTATTCTTGTAATCATGAGATATCTGCTTTTTACTGATATTTGATGGGGATTATTTGAATTTTTTGGGTAAACCCTAGAAAAATGTAAAACCCGATTTTGACCAAATTGTCGGTGTTTTCGGAGGTCAACGAACTTGACGGACTCCGATTGAGCCGAAATTTAGTGGGTCCATCTGAAATGACATGGTTAGAAAAACTCACTGCGTAGCAGGGAGTCATGGTGTTTTCGGCATGTTGAGGTCGTTTGGACTGTGTTTTGGATTTTTTATTTTATTTTTGAAAATTATTTATTAATAATTTAAATTTGTTTTTAATTCAATGGTGGTGGGGTGATTCCCCATGGTCTCCATGGTTAAATACTAGTGATATAATGGATTTACACATTGGCTATTAGCAAATAAACGTGTTATTGTATTAAATTCAATAATAAAGGTGTAGGATTTTATTGACTAGGTTTTAAAAGGTATACTTGATATTGTGTGATGATATAATTATTTGGTAAAAAAGTGAAATCCTCTTTTTGATATCCTGGATGACTAATAATTGGTGCTTTTGGAATAGTTGTGCATAAATATTTATCAAATTTTAGTTTATGTCTTCATGCCCTACGTGATTACTAGTCTTGGATTTTTTATGAAGAATTTTGTTCTCTGATTGGATGTTGTATTAAGTGAAATATGAAGGTATTTTGTATGAGTTTTATATTATTGGTATGGCTCTTAAGCTATGGTCTATATTCTGTCTTAAAATAATTTTATGAGCTACATGCATTTTCACTTGTAAATTCAAAACTTTAAGAGTAATAAACAGTTCCCACTAAAGTGGTTTGTTAGAAGAATTTAATTTCGGTTTCTGGGGAAAATAAAAGATGGATATTTGTTTTAAGTTTCGAATAACTCTTGAATTATTGAGCTTGATAAACATTTTATCTCTTGTGGTACATGAATGGATGACCTTGTTATTTTATACTAATGTCTCTCTTGAACAGAACATTATTAGTCTATCTCATAAGAGAATATGTTCTTCATAATTTAGTAAAACTTATCTGCGCACCTTTGTCTAAATCATATTAATCTGGATAGGATTTCAAATTGGTCAAGGATGGACCTTAAGGTTCATTGAAAGTAGAGGCACTACCAACTTGTGGATCCTGTTTGGAAGAAAATTTGACTAAAGGATGTTTCTCTTCAAAAGGAAACAAAGCTAGTGATAAGCTATAATGAATCCCTTCTGATTTGTATAGTTAAATGAACATACTCGTAAGAGATAGTTTTGAGTATATTGTAACATTCATAAATGATTACTCAAAATATTAATATATTTATTTGATGCACTGTAAGTCTTAATGATTTAGGTAATTCAAGGTTTTTTAAGACTTGAAAATGAGAAGCACCAAGGAAATATACTAAGTTACTACAATTTGATTGTAGTGGCGAGAACCTCTCTAAAGAGTTTTTTTGTTACTTATCAGAATAAGGGATTACATCTCAATTATCTACACAGTAAACTCCATAATAGAGTGGTGTGGTATACAGAAGAAATAAGTCTCTTTTGGACATGGATAGATTAATGACGTGTTATTCAGATATGACTTATTCATTTTTGGAATACTTCCTAGAAACTGCAAATTACATTCTGAATTTAGTTTCTTCTAAGTTAGTACATGTGACATATGTAGAACTGTGCACTAAATGTAAGCTCAACTTGTAGCATGTTCAGAGATAGGATTGTATAGCACATATGCTGAAAGGGAAAGCGGATATGTAAGTTGGAACTAAGAATGGATAGGTGCATGTTTGTTGAATATTCAAGAAAACGAATGGAGGTTTATTATATTGTCCTAAAGAAAATAAGGCAATTGTTAAAACAAATGCATTTTTCTAGATAAGGACTTTTCCATAAATCATGTTCCTAGAAGTAAACTATTTTTATAGGAACTAGGCAAAGAAATAACTAGATGTTCAAGAACATCAAAATCCACACGTCGAGATTGACGTTGCATTGCATTTAAGTAGTAGGAGAACGTTGATAGACAGAATATGCCTTTGTCGAGTGGGAGTGATGTTTGAACAATGAACACTATAGTAAGAAGTAACTAATATTTCAATACTGTAAGGTAATGAAGGTAATATTAGTAGTACTTCGTCGTAGTGGGAGAATACTAAGGAAAATCAAAGTTCGGTATACACTCTTGGGATTGTTTCGGTAACAGGATCCCTGCAGAGTTTAATACAAAACTAGATAGTAATGACAAAGCACTACTGGACAAATATTGCATCAGAAATAACTTGGAAAGATTCTTTAACAAAACATTATTTGGTAAAGACTTTTAATAATCATGTAAAAGAATGCTTGAGAAAGTTGTAGATGCATGGTTATGAATCTAAGTGAGAGATTGTTGGGGCATATACTATTAGCCATGCGTTTAGATATAGTATATTCTAATAATTGTCATGGTTAAAAGTCTAAGTGGGAGATTGTTGGGATATATACTATTAACCATGGGTTTGGTTTAGATATAGTATTTATTATGATATAATTGTTCATTCAATTTTAATAAAATTTTAAATAGATCATATATTAGTTTGTGTCATTTGCTTATATAGTAGATGATTTAGTATATATAGTTTAGCTTATACACGGAAGATTAAATCATCGGTTCTTATAAGTATAAAGTTTGAGTTCAATCTAATGATGGAATTGGACAAACCATTAGGAATGATTGTAGCACAAGATTAAATACAATTAATCTTGATTATGGGAATGGTTTAATATCAACTTCTTGTGCTAGTACATTTTGTATGTATTGAACGGACCAAGTAGAGATAAGTATTTCATACTGACTTAATAAAATAAACTCCCTAGCCATTAAATGTTTTTATACTCTTAATCTTGATATAATTATTATTAGTTGTGTATATTATTATTGTTTTGATTTATTAAAAGGCGAGATTCTTTCGTGGGTCAATATGCCTGGTAAATTGAATAATAATAAAGTACATTGACGAAGTAATAGTTAGTTGATGGAATCTATGTCTCGTTTAGAGATTGATGATACACATTTATGAAATCTTATAAATTTTCATGTGTAAACCTGATCGGTGGATTTTGTATCCGACACATGAAATAAGTTAAGCGAAGTCTAAAGAAAATAATCAATAAATTAAATCATCGGTAATTTAATTTAATTGATTAGTATCTAAATCTTAACATGGGGAGCTAAATAAAATTTAATGGATGAATTTTGAAATTGAATAAGGAGTGCAATTACAAATTTTTAGTGGAATAATTCGTAATTAATTATGGTGGATATTAATTTCGAAAATAATAAATTAATTCCATAATTGGAAGCCTTGTTAATTAAATTATGTGGTCCCTGCAATGCCTAAATAATAGAAAATAAAGGAATCATTTTTCTAGTGGAAAAGAAAACCCAACAGATTTTGGAAAAGGGTTTTAACCATTAGAACTTGTGCTATAAATACATAAGGTTTCCACCTAGAGGAGTAAGAAAATGGTGGTCGAAATTTTCAGCCCCTTTTCCTAGAAAATTCCGCCCACACGAAATTACTATTTTTGGATTTTATTTGGGTAACACAATAGAAGACCGTGTAACGTTCACGAATCTTTATCATGCTGATGATGGAGATTTCACTGAGTTGCTGTGGAATTGGAGGCTCACGTGATAGAGGAACTTTGTCCACGCTTAAAGAGGTAACCCGTGAAATCCTTTTATACTAGTTGTCTGTCACGACCCAAAATCCATAAGGTTGTGATGGCGCCGGACACCATTGTCAGGCAAGCCAATCATTAATTAATTAAGTTAAATTTCCTTTTTTAGCATTTTTGAAATCATTACCTTTCGGTTTATTACATAATAACTGAATAAAAATCCGTTAAGTAGATACGATGGTTTAAATATTCCATTTTAGAAAATAAATCCCAAACACATCCCAGAACCCGGTGTCACAAGTACATGAGCAATTTCTAAGAATTTATACAATCATTACAAAGCTTGTCCGAGATACAAATTGGACGATGGAATTTCAAACAAAACGAATACATTACGAGGGAGACTCTGTCAGCTGCGGATCGTCTCCGGATGATACAGCTCGCCTAAGTCTCCAAACCAGCCACATCGTTGTGAAAGTACCAGTGCAATAAAAATGCACAGCAAGTGTAGCATGAGTATGAAAACAACGTGTACTCAGTAAGTCGCCCGCCTAACCTCAGAGAGGTAGTGAAGAGAGGTCGAATTAGACACTTGCTAGAGGTCGATTTAGTATATTCAAGTGAGACACTAAGCATGAATGTCATAGACAATTTATTAAAATCGGGAATAAATAATATTAACTCCTTCCACATTTAACACTTTAAATCTTCGTTATTTTAGTTGACAATTTAAATCATAATCAGGGATAAGAACCATCCGACTATTTCACATTTTACACATCAATTCTTGTTCCTCATACCTGGCCATTTAAAACTTCCTTAGGCCAATAAACATGTATAAATTAATGCAAATACGCAGTAAATATCATGCGCAAGCAATGCCGAGGGTCGACGGCTCGAACCAACATAAACATAAATTGTGCACTGCCGAGGGTCAAACGGCCCGAACCATAGATGCATCTACTTTCCCCGTTCGCGAATCAATCATGCGACGCGGTAAACATAATAATAATAAGGCTAACCTGCTCGGGAATCATACCTGCGACTCAGGTTCTCATATGTACACGTATTCACATAATAAATCCGCCTTTATCAAGAAAACAGTTTCTCAGGAAATGATAAAATCCTCTTAAAGGGACACGAAAAATAGCATTTAAATCTTTGTTTTGAAACTCATTTGCCAAATTTAATAATATTCAATAGTATAACCTTATCAGGTATACAATTATCCATGGAGGAATCAATTCTCTTTCTCGATGATTAAAAATGAACTCTAGTCTTCATAGATATTCAATTACTATTTTGATCATATTAGCGGTCTAATATTACTGGCAAGATCACAAGTACACACGTAAGGCATGCTAGTGGGTCCTAGACTACCCGGACATGACATATATAGTACCTACGCACGGACTCGCGTCACCTCGCGCGTACGTAGCCCCCGCAGATAGTAGCACATGTTTAATTAGTTCATCTAGGGGGACAATTCCTCCTCACAAAGTTAGAAAGGAGACTTACCTCGCTTCGAAATTCCATAACCGTCTTCCAAGCCCTTTCGACGACTCCAATTGATGCACAACGCCCCAAAACTACCAAATAACGGGCAAAGCAATGAAAATTTATTCTAATACTCGTAACAAATTCAGATTATATACTTTCCCAACTCCGCTCAGTGAATTCACCAAAATGCCCTCGGGCCCACGTGCCTGGAATCCGAAATTTCTCGAATATAAATTCTACCCATAGCTTTACTAGTTCAAATATACGATTTACTCTAAATTCCATGCTCAAATTCGTGGCTAAAAATCTAAATTACCATTTTCTAGGTTTTCTTCAAAATTTCCCAATTTTTACACAATCTTTCATGTGTAATCCATGCATATAACTTGTATTAATCTTAAAAACATGAAGGAATTACTTACCTAGTGATGCTTGACGAAAACCCACTCTTGAAGCTCCTCAAAATCGTCCAAACCAAAAGAAAATGGAAGGAAATGAGCTAAGATCCGTTAAAATATAACACTGCCCAGCACTGCCCCTCTATGCGATCGCATAAAGGCCACTGCGATCTCATAGGACAAACCATGCTGCCCCAAACTCTGCCTTATGCGATCGCACTCTACACCACGTGATCGCACAAACCATTCCCAGTTGCCTCCCATTTTCCTCCTTCACGATCGCAGACCTGCCACTGCGTTCGCACAAGCCAACTTTAGCCCCACTTCAATTCCTTCTACGCGATCGCATAACAAGGGTTGTGATCGCAATGAAGTCCCAAAACACTAGAAACAACAGTAGCAAACATGAAATAAATGATCCGAATTAATCCTGAAACACCCCCGGGACCCCGTCCAATCACACGACTCAGTTCCAGAACATCCCACGGACTTGCTCAAGGCTTCATATCACATCAAACAATGTCGAAACCACGAATCGCGCCCAAATCCAAACTTTATGAACTTTGAAATTTCAAACTTCCACATCTGATGCCGAAACCTATCAAATCACGTCCGATTGACCCCAAATTTTGCACACAAGTCATATTTGACATTCGGACCTGCTCCAACTTCCGGAATCGCACTCCGACCCCGATATCAAAATTTCCACTTCCGGTCAGATTTCTCGAAAACCTTCAAATTTCTATCTTTAGCCAAATGACTTCAAAATGACCTACGGACATCCGAATTCACTTTCGATCGCGCTCCCAACTCCAAAATCACCATACAAAGCTATTCCCAGACTCGGAATCCCAAACGGACATCAATAACACTGAAATGCGCTTCAAGCCAAACATAGGAAATTTTCTTCAAAATACTGACTGATGCGAGACTAAATTGCATAGTTTAACACGTGATATACCTTACATTTTATGCGCATTAATGATAAAATTACACTTGTTATGTGCTTAATGGAGTTTATTTTATGTGTAGGTGAATTGGAAATGGAAACGGAGCTAAAGGGATGCAAATACGTCGAAAATACGCAAAAGGAGACGCCCGGGCGATAGCCGGGCGTTTGCCCCCTAAAGCCAGGCCCCCCCTGGCGTTAGGGGGGCGTTTACCCCATAAAGCCTGCCCCCCTTGGCGTTAGGGGGGCGTTAGGGCCATAACGCCAGGCCCCCCCTGGCGTTAGGGGGGCGTTAGAGCCCAAACGCCAGGGGTCTCCAGTGTCGCCCAAGTCCGAGTTTGACGAGTTTAAGTGTTTCCCAAGTGAAATAGAAGTCTCCTACACGGTTAGGGTTCGCCCTAAACCTATAAATAGACTCCTAAAACACAATAAAAGGGGAATTTTGTGGATTAACAGTAGACAAGAAGAAAATTCCATTGAAGANATGAGTATCCTTACTAAGAGGGTAGAAGAATCGGGACAGAAACAGCAGGTTCACATTGTTGACACAACCAATGGGGGCTTATGCACATCTTATTAGTCAACCAATTGGTAATCACTGGAATACAGAAAGTCATCACCCCCCTCACCTAGAAAATATGAATTATGTGTCAAATTATGGAAGCTAGAGACAAGGGGGGCAGAATTGGG
>ML419003.1:0-17642 GCA_005239525.1 Nicotiana knightiana | reverse complement strand
TGTGCCTATTTAGTATGTATCTACTTGAGAGAGAGTGCATATTTAGGTAATTGTTTGAACAACACCACTCCCAGAGTATAGACGAAAGTCATAACCGAGGGTTTAGAGGTTGGATTAGAGATAACGATACCTCGGGTGCAATCTAAAGTGAACTGTATTGCGATCTAGCTAGCGTAACTTGAGAGAGTGCGTCTAGTAAATTATCATAATTACTTGAGAGAGATTTATGGTAAATAGAGAGTTCATGATTGATAGAGACGATTAATCGAGCTATAAGAAGTATCCAAGAAAGAATTCACCAACGGGGGAAACCATAACCTTAGACCTTTATTATCATTATTTACATTAAATTGTTAGTCAATTACTAGTTGATTATTTTGTTAGTAGAATTAGTTAAACAACACAAATCGATATTCAAAAGTCTTGAGAAACTTGATTAAACACCAGTTTAGTATTTTATAAACTCAATTTATACGTTCAATTCTCAGTGGGATCGACTTTGGGCTTAATACCCCAGATTATATTTGCAGCGCCCGTTTAGTCTTTTTATAAGACATAGTTGAGCGTGATCAGGAAGTGTTGGCTTTATATCATCAATAGCCGCCTGCTACCTTCCTCCAACACCACTGAGGTGAATGGTCCCAGAGTTGCATTGATCTGGTGCTTCATGAATGGCCACGATTTCGATGTGGCTAAGGTTATTCGCGATGAGAATGTCCAGTGCAGAGGTATGGGTTCTTCTTCCCTTCACTAGTCACTAGATTATGACAGGAAGCACGGGTGCTAGAGAACAAGAACGTGGATGGAAGAGTGAAGAAAGAACCAAAGTTTCGGGCAGATAAAGTGATCATAGGGAAGGATCATGTGGTACCTGGCAGAGCTGACAGTGATGACTCTAATGCGCCAGAGGAGGGAGATGAAGGGCAGGCGGAGGCCGAGGTTGGGGTTGAATCACCCCCACACGAGCAAGTTGCGGAGGTTGAGGGAAAATCTATGGTCAGATGGAATACGCAGATGACGACCTTAGAGCATGAAATGGCAGGGTTCCGCATTTCTGTCACAGAATTAGGGGCTCGAGTTGATGCACTAGAGACCCAAAATGTAAAATTTGAGAAGAAGATCATGGCATGGCTGTGTGCGTTGGGGAGGGCTTTCCATCTCGACCCTGGCACTATCTCCGATCAGGATTGATGTACCAGGGAATTTTCCTTTACCTCGCATTTTTTATTTTGTGTGGCATGAGGACATGCGACAATTTAAGTGTGGGGCGGGGGATATTTTGTATTTATATTGTATGTATAGAGTATGTAAAGTAGTGTAGTTTCGTTAGTTAATTAATTTATTCAAAAGTTCGATTTGTCCCGACGATGGATATCATTCGACGGGTTTCTTGAGGGATTCAAGTCGAACAAAAAATTTTCTTTTGTAGTGGTGTATCAATTCCCCCTTGGTTTTTCTTAGGACCGCGGTTCTTTTCCAAGGGTTTCGTTTGAACCGGTGTAGTTAGTTTTTATTTTTTTTAGGTTAGGAACCTGTGGGCTATGGGATGAATTGGAAATAGGATCTCTTAACTTCGTTATGCCTTGAATATAGCGGGTACTTTAATGTGACTCTTAGGCTCAATTGTTGATTCTTGTAAGAGTGCCTTAAATTGTATGTTCTTAACTCGGCTTAAGTATCCTGACTAGAGTGTTTTGATGATCCAATCTGGAGTGACTCTTGTGCCATGTGTGTGTGAGGCTTGTTGTATTATGTGCACTGCATTTGATGCCTTTTTTTGCCCCGTGTGTCAGCAAAGTGAAATAATAGTCCTATTCAGTCTTGGAAGTGATATAGGCGTTTCTTTGTTGAGCCATATATATATTACACCCGCCTAATTTTTATGTCTCGTAGCTAACCCCTTTGAGCCTGTAATCCTGTTTATTTGGAAACCGTATTACAAGCCTTACTTCTTTGCTTGAATTAACCATCTATTTTGGACATGTTCATCTCTCATGAACACTTGAACTGATATGAACTTGTAAAGGTTAAAGTGTGGGGTGGTTGGTGGGGCTTTTGAGTGGAACTAATGAAATAAGGAGAAAGGTGCATTGTGGTGAAAAAGACACTTGAATTTAAAAAGAAAGAAAAAAAATCAAAAAAATAGTTGTATTGTGGTGAATAATATTCCTTTGGTGGCTTTTAATGTAATTGTGCGTAAAGAAGTATGGGGTAATATACGTTGCTTTGAAGGTGGAGTGTTGGTTTGACATATGTATGGACTTAGTGTTAAAGTATATGTATTAAAGTGCTTAGGGAGGTATAGTCACTCTTATATACAAATGTATCCTACCGACCCACAACCTGCATTACAACCAAATAAAGTCTTATTTGATCCTAGACTGAATGAGCTCGATTAGTAGAGTAGTAAACTACGGGAAAGACTATGGTGCATCTTTTGTGGCACAAGAATATCATTTGTGAGGGTGAGTGAATTCTTTCTATTTTGAAGTTCCTCATTGTGCGTGAATTTTATTGATTGTGGAATGAGTCTCTTTTGATGTGAGCAGGCACTTGATTCATCAAGGAAAGATAATTCTTGACCTCTGCTTTAGAGTAAATGAGTAAGTTAGGAATATTGCGTGGTGCGTGGGATTCAACTCTTGAGATGAAGATGTTACACTACTGTGCTCAATCTATGTGAAATATTCTTGGTGTGATGAGTTAGGGAAATCACTTAGTAAAGTTAGGCCCCTGTAGAGTGTGGTTTGATTGCTCGAGGACGAGCAATGATTTAAGTGTAGGATATTGATAGTAGGCTATAATTATGTAGTTTATCTACCATTTTCACTCTAACTTGGCTGCACTTTATTGATATTTGAGTGTTAAATGATAACAAATTGCTCTAATTGAGAATTTTATGCTTTGCAGGAGCAATTCCGGGCTATGAGGACGTTAAAAAGTGTTTTGGAGCTAATATGGAACATTGAAGGCCAATAAGAGGTTAGAGCGCTTAAAAAGAAGAAAGAAAAAGGTTGCATAAAAATCCTCCAGGTGCGCGGCCGCGCACTGGCCGCGCAAGTCAGGCAGAACACTGACCAAAGTGCACAGTCAATGCGCGGTGCACGTGCTTCTGAGAAAAATAGTCCAAGGCTAATTTTGTAATTTTAAAGGCGACTAACCTTGACCTATATGAAGCCCAGCTCGCCCAAAAAGAGGGTATCTCTGTTTTTAGAAGAACTTTGGAGACAAGAACACAAAAGGAGCAAGACGGAGAATTCCTCTACGAGTTTTTCATCTTCTTCTTCTTAATTCCATTGTTGGTTATGACTTTTTATATTGTAATCTTGCATAGTAGTATGAGTAGCTAAATCCTTCATCTAGGGTTGATGGAACCAATTGTTTGATGAAGTCTTGATTACGTTTTGATATAATTGAGCCATTTTTACTCTATAATTGTTCAACTATGTGTTTCTTGTAATTAATTGAAAGGGCCCTTGATTAATCGTGTCTAGTTATCTTGTGTTGCATGAAAAAGAACACCTGATTAGATTGTTGTTGAACAATGTCACTTTCGAGTAAGTTAAGAGATTAATTACTTGAATTTAAAAAGCGGGATTAGAGATAACGAGGCTTTGGTGTGATATTTATGAGTTGTAAAAATTGTCAGCTAGAGTAGTTCGAGAGAATGCTTCTAGTAAATTATCGTAATTGATCGAGAGATAATTACGGTAAATAAATACTCATCATCTTTATCGAGTGTTACGGCGAGATTATAGCTAATGTGTCAGGAGTTAATCCGACAATTGGGGAAATCAATAACCCTAGATTCTTTTACCCTTGCATTCAACTTCATTTTTGCTTATCGATAGTTTTTATTGTCATTTTCCCTTAGCTAATTCTGTTAGTTATCAAATAAAATCTTGAACTCTGAAAATTGTCGGAGCTTATCATTAGCGATACTAAAAGTTGTAGCAAATAGGTTAGTTCCCTGTGGGATTCGACTTCGGACTCTTGAAACCGGATTATTTTTGTAGCGGCCGCTTAGTCCTTTTTATAAGGCATAGTTAGGCGTGATCAGTTCCCTATACTTTTTTATATTTTTAATTAAATACGTTCATTGAGCCCCGGGACGACTCAGCCTAGCCTCGGCCAAGCCTCATGATCCACATGCTTACATGGGCCGAGCTTAAAAAATCATTAAAATTAAACCTTATTAAATTAGGAGTTGGATTGGGCCGTAAAAGTCGCATGGGGCGCTCTATTTGGTCGCCCCTTTTTAACTTATATCTGTTTTATTTTTTCGCTTGCATCCGTACCTAATTGTTTGTTAAAGACGTTTTTACCCTTCATGACTATTCACAAAATTGTAGACTGCAGGATAAAACTTCAGCATGATTTGGTATGAAATTTTAACAAATGAACTAAATAACTTCAGCATGCATTAGAAAAAACTCATTAGATATTTACATACTGCAAAACAAAAACTTAAGCATGTTTAGTATGAAGTTTTAGCAAATGAACTAAAAACTTAAGCAAGTATAGTCTGAAGTTTTAGCAAATGAACTAAATAACTTAAGCATGTTTAGTCTGAAGTTTTAGCAAATGAACTAAAAAGTTTAAGCATGTTTAGTCTGAAGATTTGGCAAATAAACTAAAAAGCTTAAGCATGTTTAGTCTGAAGTTTTCGCAAATGAACTAAATAACTTCAGCATGTTTAAACTGAAGTTTTAACAAATGAATTAAATAACTTTAGCATGTTTAGACTGAAGTTTCGGATAAAACTCATGACAAAATTGTAGAAAATAACTTCAACATGCATTAGCATGAAGTTTTAGTTTCAATGTGAAACAACTTCATGCTATATTAGCATGAAGTTTTAGCTTCAACGTAAAAAAACTTCATGCTACATTAGCATGAAGTTTTAGCTTCAAGGTGAAACAACTTCATGCAAGTGTGATTTTGAAGATGAATCTGGACAAGTTTCTGATATTTTGATAAAGCTGCTAAGAGGAGAGGAGGAGATCTCTTTTCACGAATGAGGTTGCAGATCACGCGATTAATTTTTTGTCAGGGGTGTAATTGTCATATTATTACAGATTTTTTTGTCAACTGACTACCAAATTAATATTTTTTAAAAATAAGGTACAGTTTAAAAGATGGCACAAATATGGGTACGACTGCAAATCCCCGTTTGGGCTGGCCCAAGTGGACCAAGCCATATTGATGGCTTTAGCCAAATTTTTGTTTAGAGGAAAATAAAAGGGATTTTTTCGTTCCTATACAATATTTGAAACTTATTTACCAAAATTGTTCTAATTTTGTAAATCACCCGCCCTAAATAAGGATTACTTACAAATTATATACATTCCATCTTAAAAGGCTCCCATCCATTATTAGTGCTTTCAATCAAGGGGTTTACATCCTTTCTTTTTTTTCTCTCATCTCTCCCCTCTTCTCTCGAGAATATTAGGACAAAAGATACTCCCAACAGTCAACATTTTCCACAAAACAAATCAAGTAATTTCAGTAATTTCTTCCACCTTAGGAAATTGTACATCTATTAAAGAAATACAGTTTCTTGATATTCAAAGGTGGTACACTATTTTGGCGACAACAAGATATGCAACCAACTAAAATGGATGATAGTCCAATACTCATGGTTCTGTTTATAGGGCTTCATGTTAAAGATACTTGCAATATGCTCAGACTACATATATGGAGATGGATGAAACTATGGAGCCAAAAATGGCTAAATGATGTAAGAGAATTTATAATCCAACTTTACGAAGATTATCGTATTCAACTAAAACACTAGTTCCATTTCTTAAACTACATACTACGAAGTTGATAGTCATGCTCTACAATGCACTGCAGTTGAAAACCAATTGCTAAATAATCTGATTCCACACTTACTAGGAGTACTTTTTACAATATCATTTCTGTTGTTCATAACTTCTTTTTCTTTGATGCCATCATAAGAATTATTATGAACAAGACTACACTTAGAATACACTGGTAGGAATTCCAAAAGAAGAGGTACAATGACAGTCAATGTGAGTGATATGTTAGATTACTTTAAGCTTGGCATTTTACAGAACACTTACACTACTAAATCACAACAATTATGTTTCCCAAGGAATCAACAATTATTCATCACTGCAGTACAATATGTCTTTTGTATATTTTGTATCTGATTTATACATAGTAAAAATAAATTTCATAGAACTAATTATATATTATACAACTTATTTACAAATTTCATACATTATTTCTATCCAGTTAAATACAACTACAATATCATACAACTTAATATAATTTTTATACAAAATACAATATGTCATTTGTATATATTTATATATGATTTGTATGTATTTTGTATGTGGTGTGTATTTATTCCTCTCTAAAAATTCCAATCAAAACTTACTCTCTTAATAAAATTTTGATACATATCAATAACTTTATTGAAAAAGATAGTATTGATAACTTATATACAAATTATATACAACGATTCATACATTATACAACTATTTTCAACTTTCATACTACATTCAAATAAAAAAAATATGTATAACTACAATAGAATACAATTTACATACAATTATAATAAAACTTTACTACAATTTCGTAACTATATTGTATGTCATGTGTTCTTCTTCGAGTTTCAATCTGAAATTCAGCCAAATCAAGTCTAATCTTCACCAAAACACCCTCAAAATCGAAATATAAACTCCAAACAATGTTTCCAATTGTTTGCAATAATACCCAATCTAAACAAATAATGATTTTTGAAAACCCAAATTAGATTTCAAAGCTTCAAAGCTTTTTAATGGTTGTCAATGGTGGTGAGTCAAATTCAAAATTTATTGATTGACAATTTCAATTTGAACACCAATTGTGCAACATTAAAGAAAATTGCTAAGTTAAAACGATTGAAATCCGTTGATGAATTCCATTAGGACTCTATACAACAAGAAAGCATAAAAAACAGAGAACATCAAAATAAATAAAAATTGGGGGAAAATAGAGAAGGAGAGTAAAGAGACGAAGAGAGGGAGAGAGAGAGACAAAGACAAAGAGAGAGAGTGAGCAAGTATAAAGAAATAAGGAAATTACTGTACTCATTTAAAATTTATTATATATTATTAGTATTTGTATTCGAAACTATAATTTCTGCAAAATAAAACGACATCAGAAATCAAAGACAAAAATAGAATGAAATGAATAATGTTCCGAGCCCAACAGAAAATTGTGTTTCCTTAAGGAATTTAATCCTCTCACTGTTTCCCAAGGCTGTTGGATTAATTTCTCCCAAGATAGAGCGGAACAACTATTCTGTAATACCGGCAATGAAAATTACAGAACTTCGTCGAACTCAACAAACGACAGTAAACCACACTGATGCTTACATTTTTACTTTTGAAAAACAAATGCAAAAATACAGAATAGAGAGGTGAGAGTATGCAAATTTCGCTGGTCAGAAAGTGAGACCAAACCTTTGAATTTATAGCCAAACAGTCTAGGTTGAATAGGTGCGAAAGTACCAGTTCACATGAGGTATTGTTTCGGCAGAAAAACTTTTTTGTTTGATCGCAAATTCAAAAACGACATTTAGTCGTTAGGAAATTATCTGCGAAATAAAATCCGCGCGAAAATGTCAGTAAAAAGAAAATTAAATAATGAAAAACGGGAAATAAATTTTATCCAAAAAGTTATCAATCAATCATATCAATTTGATCAAATCCGAAGCCAAGCGACGATGACGGTGCGAGGCACCACTTCTTCTTAACTCTTTAAGAGCTAGAAGATGTGCTTATCTATATAAGCACAAAGAATTTCTTTCCTTCTCCCTACGAGGGACAAAGCGGATTAGTAAAGGAAACTATTTCAAACTTTTTGTTTCCCTCTTAATATTTTTTTCTCATTTCTCATTGACAACTCTTATCTAATTAGATAAATATTGCAAGGTTTTAAATATGATCATGTAATTAAATTAAAATTTAAATAAAGAGGATAATAAGGTTTTAAATAGTATAGAAGAAGGTAAAAATCTCGGAGTAAAGAAAGAAGGAAGAGAAGGCCACGGAGAAAAGGGAAGAGAAAAAAAGAAGAAGATCCACGTTTACAAATGTTAGGGCCGGACAGGTAATCAATTATTGTGGGGGCCAGCCAAGCGGAGAATTCCAACTTTGGTACCTAACCAGTTCGGAAGTGTATATGTTTCTCAGATATTTTGTCATTCTTGATCATCATTTCTAAAAGTCCCAGAAGTATGGTGAGTACTTACCTCCTACTGCGACTAGTTATGTTGGCAAAAACAATTGAATCGGTGTTTAGTGGTAATCTTAACTTATTTGTTTTAAATAATTAATGGATACTCCACTTATTTGTTTGATGAATTCTCAGGCAGAGAGTGGTAGTAGTGAAGAGGAGTCAAAGAAGCTGCAGCTCTACTCATATTGGCGGAGCTCATGTGCATTTCGTGTCCGCATAGCTCTCAATTTGAAAGGTATTCTCTTATTCTTTGATTAATTTTGTCTATCATAAAAGAATAGGAGTATCTTGTTCTTGTATTAATCCTTTTTGTGTTTTTCCTTCTTAGGAGTGGAATATGAGTACAAAGCTGTTAACTTGCTCAAAGGAGAACAATCCAACCCTGGTTAGTCTCTCCTTTCTTTTTTTGGTGTTTAAGTTTATTGAATAGTTGGAAGATTGCATCTTTAGGAAGTTACAAGGAGCTGCTGGTGATAAACAGTGTTACTTTGCTTAACTGCACACTTCAGGTGCCGTTAAGCTTTGAGCCAGGTGTTTGGCGTAGGGAACTTGAAAGTTGCTAACACTTTTGCTTTAGTTAAAAGAGCCTTCCCTGGTAGGTTTATAGTTGGTAAGTTTATTGGACATTAGAGAGTGTGGTATTTGCATTTAGAATGTCACATGGAGCTGCTTATTGTCATTAATTAGGATTAAAGATGAGAAATTGGGTTTGGGGGTGTTAAACATATCATTGTAGAATTCTTTTGAACTTTTTTCCTTCTTTTTTGGCCTTTGTAATGTGTGGAATAGAATACTTGAAGCTGAATCCCCTTGGATATGTACCGACATTGGTGGATGGAGATGCAGTAATTGGTGACTCTTTTGCTATTATAATGGTAGGTTATCATGTGCTCTGCCATTAGAGTGTGTAATTTTTTATCATTACTATGTTGTTGGTGATGAGAAGATTTCTTGGGCAGTATCTGGAAGAGAAGTATCCTCAGCGAGCATTGTTGCCTCAGGATCTTCAGAGAAGAGCAATTAACTATCAGGTACAAAGGAGAAGTGGATGATGGTCTTTTTTGGCCATCAAGAGCTTAAGTTCTTTAGTATTTAAAAAAGCGACTAAAGCTTTTTAGTGACGTGCTGTTTGTACCATCTTGGTACTTTATCAATAAAATCTTACCTTTATCCAACAAATAAAAAAGGTTTTTGGTCGCGTGCCCTGGTGTCTGATTATTTAATATCATTGTGGGTATGTAGCTTAAGCTGCTGGACCGAAATACTGAATTTTAGCGATGCAGTGGAATGGAAATGACTTGGTTATCAACTGGAAGCCCTGCTGAAACACTTCCCTCCATATTGGAAATGAGCCCATTGCTTTTAAACCCAATGTTGCTTATATGAATATAAAAGGAACTTAAGATAACTTGATCGATACTTATTAAAAAAAAGTGATTGTACAATGCTGAATGATTAAGCATATCATTGAATTCTACTTGTTCTCAATCTATTTCCTGTTCGAGGAATTCTACCGTGTGCATCTTAAGTATTATCTTCCGATGGCTTAGATATATCTGCTGCTTGTTGGATATATTTTTAGTATTTGATTGTTTTGAGAACTTAGATGTGCACTGAGTAACTAAACTTACATCGTTTCTTCTTCTCAAATGTTTGTAACCTTAATATTAAGGTAATTCCAAGTCTATTTATTGCTGAGTCCACGAACTAAGTGTGATATTCACTTAGGCAGATGAAAATACCATGTAGCTAGTGAAAACTTTGGGACTTTGCTATTGTCTATCTCAGAATGTGGAGAAGTTTTATTGTGTGCCTCATACAACCGACATTAGTTGTGTGAGGCTCCTTTTTGTCTCACAAATTTGTGGACCCCAATCTTACACTTCTGGGTCCATAAAAATCTGGGTCCACAAAACTGTGAGACAAAAAAGATGCCTCATACAACTAGTGTCAGTTGTATGAGACACAAAATAAAATTTTCCCAGAGTGTGGGCCTTATTTGCTACCACTTTCACTACTGCACTGCTACCTCACATGAAATAAGCTGCGGGAAAGTCGTAGGTTAAGTGTTCTGATTGCTATAGCTCTTTCTCAACCTTTATCCCTGGTCTCCGAAGTTTTCTCTTTGCCTCTTCATTTCTTTCTGAAGTATTCTTTTGCTCAGATTCTTGGAATTGATTTAGCAAAACAGTTCCATGAGGAGAACCAACGAACTAATTGACTGAATGCAAGTTATTCAGCTTGCAAACACATCGTGATTTTAAAAACCATAGCTAGAATTGGCCTTTGTAGAAAATATATCAGGTACTCCTACCATCTTAAGGCTCTCTTGATCATGGTGGATGGTTTGGACTAAATGCTGATTGCCATAGAAGCTAGTCTTGCTTATAATTTTCTTGGAGTACAAGAGTGACTAAAAAAAGAAGGAAGCTCATGCGATAGAGATTATCTGAGACCTCAGTCACGAGTTTTAGTGATAATAAGCATTTTCATGACGTTGAAGGGTAGAAATCTTGCATTTATCTGGTGCTACCTTGCATCCCGACCATCTATTTGTATTTAAAATGTTCTAACAGCTATATTTTGAGAAGAGAGGGTGCTCAAGTGCAAAGCACCCTCAATCTCTAAGCTTGGTTGAGGGCTCGAGTCACCAACTGAGCAAAGTGGGGAAGGGCCTCCCTTGACTCCTTGAAAAGGGGGTTTTTGGGGTAGATGTAGGTTTGCCTCTATCCCCCACAACCCCCTCCCCCCCCCCCTCAAAAAGGAATGAAATAAAAAGAGCACCTGTTTCTTATAGTCAGCCTTAGCAGTGAAACTAGAATCAAGTATTTGATTGGAAGCATATAAAGTAAGGTGGCCATTCTTCCACTTGAAGTACATGGCCATGTGGTTGAAATAAAACATGGTGGAGGCGAAAAAGTTCTTTTTTTTTTCAGTTGGTGTCCTCAATGTAATGACTATCGGCTGTCATGTCAAAGAGGTATCTTGTCCTATATAATTTTGCTATAGATATAGAAACCAGCGGCAATTTGGACATTTATTGTAAATTTTGTTTTCTTATGTTTAAAATTGTTACTTTCATCTTCCATGTTTTCCATATCTGCAGGCAGCAAACATTGTTGCAGCAAACATTCAGCCTCTACAGAATCTTGCTGTACTTGTGAGTTTAAGTGATCATTCTGTTTGCTGGTCATATGAGGTCATTTTCATGTTAACAAATTCATATGATTTAGTTTCTTTTTTTTGGCCTTCCCATTTGCAGAAGTACATCCAGGAAAAAGTTGGCCCAAATGAGACAACCCCTTGGGTTCTAAATCATATACGAAAGGGGTTTGAAGGTAATATTGTGCTTCATGCATTTGCGGACATTATGTGAATCAATTTTAACTTAAATTCTGTCCCATAGTTTTTGTTCATGATAAGTACTTTTGTCCCATAATTTGAATCTGAATTCACTATATCTCATAGGACTAGATTCGGATACCATCTCTGCCTGCCTCTCCTTGCAGAAATTGAATGACATACCATTTCCTTTTTAAATTGGAGTTCTTATCTCAGTCTAGAAGTTTTCTTAGCAGAGATTTGCTTTTGCAGCACTTGAAAAGCTACTTAAAGATTGTGCTGGAAAGTATGCGACAGGAGATGAAGTTTACATGGTTTGTTTCTTTCCAGTCCATATGTTGCTGCCTGCATATACACAAACAGCACTATGCCTTCATATTTTTCAAACATGTCTTCATCTTAGCAACTCACTGTGGCACTTCTAAGTCTTTTACCCCATCGGTCTCATATGTTTTCTTAGTTTGGTCATAGAAGGTAAAGAGAAATTAATTCTGAGCCATCATAAGTAAGTGCACCAGAAATATACATCCACAACACAAGTGTGTTGATGAAATAGTGTTGACTTGTAGAATAGCAAAGCGCGAATTAGTTCACTCATATACCTCTTAACGGACTGAAAAGATGGACACTTTTATGCCATATAGTATCCAATTCAGATGCTTAACTTGTTTTGCAACTTGCAGGCCGACTTGTTTCTGGCACCTCAGATCCATGCAGCAATCAAGCGCTTTGAAGTTGACATGGTAGTGCCTTTATAGACATCCCACCTTTACATGACTTTCAATCTCATTTCTACGCGCCCTCTGATATTAGAACATGGTAGAATAAAGATTCTGTAGTCCCAAAGAAGGGAAAATAACATCTTTATTGATTTATATAGAATTTTATATGGTGTCGTGTGCAATTCTCAGATAATTAGCACCTCATCTCGTGAATTGTTTGTTAGTGGCATACATAATGAGCACCTAAAAAAGGAGTTATGTCTTCTGGAGACAGTGTGTTGCAAAACTAGCTTTCTTGATCAGATGAAAGGGTACTCATTTGCTGCTTCTTTTTACTTGTCACGGTGGCCGTAATTAATTGTTCCCTGTTAGTTTACCTTACTGTGAATTAGTGTCTTGCCATTTCCATTGTTTTCTAACTTTTATTCTAGTCTGTTCCTTCTTTTAGTCAATCCGCACTTCCAAGAAATAATTTCTCTCAAAAAAGCAAAATGGTATATTCATTTCAGTATTTCACTTGATTTACCTTAGTCGTTGGTGGAACTTTCATTGTTCTTAGGTGATCTTATACGTATGCATCTCCTCTCTTTAACGAATGTTTACTTCCTAAAAGTTGTCAATGCAATGTGCAGAATCAATTCCCCACTCTGTTGAGGGTATTTGAGGCTTACCAAGAGCTGCCTGCTTTCCAGGATGCTATGCCAGAAAAGCAGCCTGATGCCACTGCCTGAGGCAAGAATCTCAGGTTGTTAATTACTTTGGAGTTATAGAATATTTACTTTGTCCATTCATTTTTTTGCCTTAAATGGTCATACTTGTGCACTCAACAACCACGGTATATCACATTTAACTAGTGGTTAGTATTTTAATGAGCAGGCTATCCATCTCCTTGAAAGTTCCCTTCTCAAACCGTTGACATAACTGCTGGACTTGCATTTCGGAGAATTGTTAGCTTTTTGCAGCATATTCTATTTCTGAAGGCATTCTGACAAGGATGAGGATGGCATCTGGTTCTTTCATGTCAGATAAGAAAACTGGTTGCTTGGCACCTGTGCTTCTAGTAATTTTTTCCTTTTCTTATGTAAACTGCTTTACTATCAATAAAAGTATGTATAGCTGTGTAAGAGAATACTGAAGTTAAGACAGTGAAATGGTATTGTAATGTTAAGGAGCCTAGGATGAACGTTCATCCATCTGTGTTGTGAATTGTGAGTTGTGACCTACAACAAAGTTGCCTGCATGTTGAAAAGAGGACGTGTTTCTGCTTTTTTGTTTGGTTGAACAGAGTATTTATCATGTCTGAACTCTAAATTAGGCCTCAACATTAAGGGAATTACATGAACAAAATGAAGAAGCAAATTCACCATTAGTCACTACAACGTTTTCCTTCAAAAGAAGGGAAAGGTAATTACATGAACAAATAAAAAGCAAATTCAGCATTTATCATGCCAACTCTAAATTAGGACTCCAACATTTTCCTTATAACCTACCTGCCAATCTTTTCTGCCGGGGTTATCTTCAACTTCTTGCATTTACCACTTCTTTTCGGTCTCATATTCGTGGCTGTAATAAGTTTATAGTCAGAGTGAGGCATCTCACTGACCTTACCAAACCATTCCTCATAAAAATGCCATACCTCTGACCTATTCAGGAGAATAACCAATAGCAAAACTTCAGACTTCAGCAAGCTCACAAAAATTAATAACTTGGAACAGGGAAAAGGGAGCGGCAGCCTACCAATATGCCAAGAACTGAAACGGTGCATACTTTGCATAAATTTTTTCAACATCTGTTTGAACTTTCTGAATACTGGATGTTCTTGCATGAACCTGGAATTTTCGAAACAGCAAAGCTGACTTAGATGCCTAATAATATATTGATCCATGAGCATTTCAGTGGAACGTCATATGCACCAGCACCGGTGTATATTGGCACAAACCTGCCAAGGCAAATTTGTTGAGATAAATTACCTGTTTTAGATGCCTAATTGTTTCTGAATCAGTAGGAATAACATGGTAGTAACCCAAGCACATCAGTACATTAGCGCAAGTAAAAGGGCCAAATCCATCAATTTCTCTCAGTTGCTCAGCCATTTTATCATAGTTGGACAAGCTTGGGTTGCAACAAGCTTCTTCAAGTTCTTTCAGCGAAATCCTGCCTTCAACTATGCCCTTAGCAAGCTTTATAATGCGCCCAGCTCTATACCCAAGACCACAACGCTTAGCTAGAAAACTCTCATCAAGGCCTGCCAATTCTTTCGGGCTAGGGAAATTCCCAATCTGATTAAAGGAGCTCAGCTCTCTATCTTCTGAAGGATCAGGATTGAATGGTGCACTTATACTAACTTCACAAACTTTAGTTGTAGCCTGAAAAGAACCAGTTATTTCGAGAACAGCCTCTTTACCATCTGAAAATGCAGGTTTCACACTTACATCCGCTTTCCCTTCATCCACGGTTTCTTCGACTTCTGTAAGCCTCTCTAATAAATTTCTGCAACATCCATAAACTCCAGCTCTTTTCCTTGATTCTTTTCCTGCTGGTGTTTTTGGACTGAAATGCTCAGATTCGGCAGTGACACCCTTCAATTGATTCAGATTATCAGCAGCAGAAAGCAACACAGCTGATGATGGACAGTTTAGCTCCAATTGAAGCTCACATAATGCTTCAGCCATGCTCAACGTCCTTGACCACCTACCCAGGGGTAACAAATACAAAATGTAACTGAGATAATCGGCAAAGGCTACAGATTTATGAATATTTATTTTCTTTATCCAGACTTCAATTTCACTTCTCATTACAGGTAGCAAGCAACTTCATTTACAAAATAGACATATTCATTAGCTTACTAACTTTATAATTAGCTTTGCTTCAATACAGGAAATGAGGTCAGAAACACCTAACAAAAGTTTTGTTGCTCTTATTAATGCTATTAAATAGAGTTAACTACAATTATCTTTAAAGTGATCTGATAGTGTAATAATTTTTTACAGCTCAGTGCATTCAACGCTATTCAGAGAGCTTATGTATACTACACAATCTCTATTCAGTGAGCTTATGTATACTACACAGTCTCTACTCAGTTCAACCACTCACTGGCAATTGCAGAGCAGGATACACTTCACCATGTCCTCAAACAATGTCGGCGATCTAAACACTCTCCCAAATCCCCTCTCCTTTGCTTCTTCACAAATCTCCTGAAACTTTCTCACTCTTTCATTTTCCTCCACTGATAGTCTCAGCATTCGCCTTACTTGACCCTAATATAAACAGTAAAATTAAACCCCAAGCAATAAACCAAACTATACAAGGAAAAGCAAAACGTACAAATTTTAGAAATACTTAAGGAACAAAGAGTACCAGCAGAGAGCGTTGGTGTAAAGGAGAAAGATAATCGGTGCCGAAAACACGAAGATGGAGAGAATGAGGAGAATCGGAAGGTTGAGATATTCGGACGAGATGAGATTTTTCGTGATCATCGTCGTTAATGTTTTCGGAGAGGCGCAATGGACGTTCTAGGGTTTTGGGGAGAGAGTCCCAATGGTTTGGGGCCATCATGAATAGGCCGTGACTACATACTGCTTTTTCCAAATCGAATGTATCGCCGTCGCCGAGTGGTAGCTCCACCACCACGCTGTGGCGGCGATCGATCTCTTGCCGGTACTGCATTTTACTTGTGAGAGCCGTTGGAATGACAGGAGGAACAGGAAGAAATGATAAATCTGCAGAACATTTTAGCCCCTTACTTTTGGGTAACTCTTCATTTTCGCCCTAAACTTCATTTGGAGCACTTTAGGTATCAAACTTTGCAATTAATCATTTGTGGTTAGAATTTGTGTGTTATATTATATGGAGTATATACAAGGCCGAATACATGGATATGTGCACTAGAGCTAATTCTTGATTTTGATGTCACAAGTCACAAGTCACAACCTCTATGCATCTAATTTTATTAACCTTATAAAAATTAACATCTTATTATTTACGTCATAAAAGTTCACGCATGATAAATCTTACAGGATTAGATCAAGTTTTTCTTTTTTCTTCTCCTCTCTTCTTTGGCCAACCCTTTGTTCAATGCCAACATATTATTTTATCACATAACCTAATACATAAATTCTTACATGACTTATATGTAATAATAGTAATGTAGAGTTTAATATCACATATTAGACGTTGCTTTAAGTGATTTATATTTAAAAAATCATATAGTGTATGAGTTATGCATATATTAATAATATTGTAGATGTTTATGTTGCACCCAAAGATATTACTATTATATAAGTGAAATTCTATATTGAAATTGTTTTAGACCAAACCAAACAATCTTAGGTCTATTAAATCACCCCTAAGTTGATAAGTATGACTATATAAGACGTATATTTTGCTTACTAACTTGGTGTAATTATAGGGCGTGAGTAGTTTTTGTACGCCAACCTAATATATACACAGACACGGGTCTTAAACTCTTAAATACATGACAACAATAATAAATTCAGGGTAATCCTATAAGTAATGCCTGGGGAAAACAGTGTGTACGAACACTTTACCTTACCTTTAAGATGACAGAGAGATTGTTTCCGGAAGACAAACTATTGTTAATTCATACACTTTTATCACTAAAATATAGTTGATTCATATATATTCTCATCTTAATCTATAATTTAACTACAATAAATTAGTATACTTTTGCGTCAAATATTGAATCCATGTAAGTTTTTAACGTGAGTTAGGCCGCATAGTCCAAGTCATACATGACCCTAGCAAATTATTAATTTTACGACCTACTATAAAGTTGAACAAGTCACCCCTTGAAGGCACTGCCGTTCGGAATTTATCTGACCTTAAAGTCTTAAACCTTCTTTGAGTTATGTATACTCCCTTCCACTCATGTATCTAATTATTGTTATCGCCTCTGTGTTAAAACTCAGAAAATCAGAAGAACTGTTAAAAGAAACAGAAAATATATAAACGATAAGAAATATTCCGAGTCCACAATTTCCTTGTGTGTCCTTAAGGAATTTTAACCCCCTCACAAGTTGCCAAGGTAATGGATTAAATCCTCCCAGGATGAAACGGAATAACCTTCCTGCAACAGTGGCAATACAAACTGCAGGATACCAACAAACTCAAAGAACGGAGCAAGCTCACTGATGCGAGACTAAATTACATAGTTTAACATGTGATATACCTTACATTTTATGCGCATTAATGATAAAAATACATTTGTTATGTGCTTAATGGAGTTTATTTCATGTGTAGATAAAGTGGAGATGGAAACGGAGCTAAAGGGATGCAAATACGTCGAAAAATACGCGAAAGGAGACA
>MDKJ01220765.1:0-54673 GCA_005239525.1 Nicotiana knightiana | reverse complement strand
ATATATATATGTATATATATATATATATATATGTATATATATATATATATATATGTATATATACACACGATATTACAGTATTTTCAACTAAGTATTGTATTCTTCTAGTCAATAGAGTAGAGTGTGTATATATATATATATATATATATACACACACACACACACGATATTACAGTATTTTCACCTCCATCGAGCTATAATTGGTGGGCAGACCCCTATTGGGAAACCTCAGGTCACATGGTAAGTTACATATCGAGCCTACTATGTCCGAACGCCTATGAGCGAGCCTAGAATGGCCGAGATACCGAGCCTAGTATGGACGAGCGCCTATGAGAAAGGCTGCTACGGCCGAGCAGTTACACATATCGAGCCTTATAGGGCCATACAATTATTTTGCATACTATATTGAGAGAGTTGAGTCAGTATCAGCAGGTAAGTAGATCTTCAGATCATCTTTAACTCCTAGTTACTTTCAGTTATTATATTATTAGTTCAGTTTCAGCTTTCACTTATTCTATTAACTTACATACTTGGTGCATTATTTCGTACTCACGTCCCTTTTCTGGGGACGTTACATTTTATGCATGCATGTTCAGATAGACAAATGGGTTGACCTCCATAGTAGGTGTTGTCCGAGTTCAGCTTGATTGGTAAGATTCACATCCTTCGGAGTTGCCGGGTCTAGGGTTTTAAGTACATATTTTTTTATGTATATATATATTATATGGGTAGGTCGGGGCCCTGTTCCGACAACAGTACATCTATTAGTAGATGCTTGTAGACATATCCTGTCAGTCAGGGCAGTATGTTGGGCTTGTAGGCCTTGTGTGTGTGTGTGTGTATATATATATATATATATATATATATATATATATTGTTTTTGGTTTGTTAGGTGTAGTAATTATGACGGTCTTGCCGTCCCAACTTTATATTAATGTTTAGTTAGAGCTAATCTTCGTTTTGTTTTATATTTTGTTTCATAAATTGTCCTGCAATATGGCCCTATGGTCAAAGTATCACATTGTATGTTCAAAGTCCCTCAGTCTTAGGTGGGTACGCTCGGTTATGTGAGGCACCAGGTGCCGCTCTCGCCTCCCCAGTTTTGGGGCGTGATACCCTACAATTCACAAAACAACAAACAAATGTACCGAAAGTATCAAATGGGGAAATGAGGCTCAAATACCAAAATAACCCCGGCCGAGTCATTACATCCTCACCCACTTAAAATAAATGTTCGTCCTTGAATGGGTTTAGTATCATACTTGGAATGCCAAAAAGATGAGGATATCTGCTCCGTCTCCCGAGTCACTTCTCTGAAGTGTATGAAGTCATGACTAGAATGAAATGCGCAAACTTGGTCAGTCTGTCCATAATGAGCGAAACACATTATAATCTCCTCAAAGTCTATGGCAATCCTACCTCAAAGTCAATAGTAATGCGCTCCCAGTTTCACTCCGGTATCACCAGTCTCTGAGTCAAACCACGTGGTTTCTTATGCAAACACCTGACATGCTGATAATTAATACACCGCAAAACATGCCCAACAATGTGCTTCTTCATCATCCGCCACCAATAATATTGCTTTAGGTCACGATAAATCTTCGTAGCACCTGGGTGGATATAAAACCATGAACTATGAGCCTCTTAAACAATCAACTACCTCAACCCATCCACATTAGGAACATAAATCCGACTCTGAAGTCGTAATACACCATCATCGCCAATAACCACCTCCTTAGAACCTCCTCGCACCACTGTGTCCTTAAGGATAAGCAAATATGGATTATTATTCTAACGAGTCTTAATACGCTCAAACAAGGATGACTACGCAACAACATAGGCCAAAACACTACTAGGCTCATAAATATCCAATCAGGCAAAGCCTGAACATCTATAGCCAAAAGTCTCTCCATAACTAGAATAAAATCCAAGCTCTCCATACTCTCTGCCTTCCTACTCACAGCATCTACTACCACATTCGCCTTCCCCAGATGATACAAGATAATGATGTTATAATCCTTCAAAAAATACAACCACCTTTATTGCCTCAAATTCAAATCCTTTTTCTCGAATAGGTGTTGAAGACTCTGATGAATATTGCAAACCTCACAAGCCATGCCATAAAAGTAGTGCCTCCAAATCCGGAATGCGTGCACAATATCAGCCAACTCCAAATCATGCACTGGATAATTCTTCTCATGGGGCTTTAACTGGCATGATGCATAGGCAACCACCCTATGTCCTGCATCAGCTGCATCAGCACATACATACGGCCAACAAGCGAAGCATCATAATATACAATATACATCCCCGATCGTAAAGCCAATACTAAAGCTGGAGTTGTAATCAAAGCAGTCCTAAGCTTGTAAAATCTCTCCCCACACATGTCAAACCATTCCAACAGAGTGCCTTTCTAACTCAAGTTGGCTAATGGAGCTATAGTAGATGAGAACCCTTCTACAAAGCGACTATAGACCATCCAAACCTAAGAAAATCCTGATCTCTATCCCAGTAGATGGTTTGGACCAACTCTAAAAACCCCCAATCTTCTTGGGTTCCACCTTGATCCCATCGCTAGACACCACGTGGCCCAAGATTGGACCAACTCTAAAAACCCCCAATCTTCTTGGGTTCCACCTTGATCCCATCGCTAGACACTACGTGGCCCAAGATTGGACCAACTCTAAAAACCCCCAATCTTCTTGGGTTCCACCTTGATCCCATCGCTAGACACTACGTGGCCCAAGAATGCCACATAATCCAACTAAAACTCACACTTGGAAAATATAAGCACAATCCTTAAATGATGTTTGTGCTCCCCAGCATGATGAGAATAACCAAAATATCATAAATGAATACAAATTCAAAAAATCCAAATAATCTCATAAAATTCTTGAAAGCTTTTGGGGCATTAGTCAAACCAAAATACATCACCTAAAACTCATAATTCTCATATCGAGTCCTGAAAGCTATCTTAGGAATGTTAGAAGTCTTAATCTTCAACTGGGGATAACCTGATCTCAAGTCAATCTTTGGGAATTCCTTGACACCCTGAAGCTGATCAAACAAATCGTCAATGCGAGGCAACATATACTTGTTCATGACGGTAACCTTGTTCATCTGCCTGCAATCAGTACACATAATCATCAAACCATCCTTCTTCATCACAAATAACACTGATACACCCCCAAGGAGAATCACTCGGCCCCATGAACCCCTATCCAACAACTCTTGCAACTGCTCCTTCAACTACTTCAACTTAGCTAGAGCCATGCGATATGGTTTAATAGATATGGGTTGAGTGGTCGACACCATGTCAGTACAAAAATCAATATCTCTATGGGGTGGCATGCCCTATAAGTCTCTAAGAAGAGCATCTAGAAACTCCCTAACTACTGGAACTAAATGGATAGTTTGAGTATCATCACTAATGTTCGTAACAAAGACCAGATACGCAAAACACCCCTTCTCAATCATCCATTGAGCCTTCATAAATGAAATCATTGTACTAGGACTATAATTAAGAGAACCCCTCCATCCATTCTTGGCAACCCCATCATAGCCAATGTCATGGTCTTAGCATGACAATCAAGAACAACATTGTGCAGAGATAGCAAATACATACCCAAAATCACCTCGAAATATACCATATTAAGTAGCAGAAGATCAACCCTAGTCTCATAACACTCAATAAGAACCATAAAAGACCGATATACATGATCCACCATAACAGAATCACCATCAAGTGTAGATACATAAAGAAGAATATCAAGAGAACCATGAGGCATATTCAAATAAGGATCAAAGTAGGATGACACATATTAACAAGTAGACCCTAGATCAAACAACATAGAAACATATCTATGACATACCAAATACATGTGAGCACGAAATCTGATGCCATCGCCTCGGGTCTACTCGGAAAAGCATAGCAATGGGCCTGATTATCATTGGTGAAAACTCCACAGACCTGACCTCCCCCTCTAGGAAGACCTCTCATTGCATACCTTAGTCCCTCTAGCTAACTGGGTAGGGGTGATGCAACTAGCACGAGAACTCATTACTAAGATCTCTGATGAGTTATTCCTCTACCAAGCCTGGGGCAATACTTCCTCACATGGACGAACTCACCACACTCATAAGAACCTCTAGTTGTATAAGGCTGTTCAAACTGATACTGATGTTGATGACCTGAATACCCACTGGAGTAACCTTGGACAAACGGAGGACTATATAATCTTATTATAAGAGGACTAAAGGATGACACAACTTGAGTGCTGAAAGATGATCCAGACACTACATCATAGGATCTATTGGTGTGGAATAAGCTGGTCTACCATGATAGCCTCTACTAAGCTGATCAATACCTCCAAATGCGATACCACCAAAACTGCTCGAAGGACGAGGCCTCTTTTCCCTTATCATGCCCTCTCTCCCCTGGCTGCAAATATGTTCTATCCTCCGAGCTATCTCTACAGACTGATGGAAGTAGTCCCAATCTCTGCCTCCCAGGCCATAGCATTCCTGATACCATAAGTCAATTCCTTAATTAATCGCCTCACCCTCTCTTACTTAATGTGGATCAAAAAGGCTGCATGGCGAGAAAATTATATAAATATTGCCTCACACTTAGTCACTAATATACGATCTTGCTGAAGGCGCTCGAACTATCCTCTCAACTCATCCATCCTTGTGATTGGAAGTACCTCTTAAGAAATACATGCGACAATTGTGTGCATGTAATAGGATTAAACCAGCAGGCTCATAAGTATGCCAAAATCTCCTAGTAACTCCTCTATATTGGAATGTAGGGAAGTCCACTCCGTTGGACTCTACCAAGCCCATGTTATGAAGCATCTAGTGACATCTGTCTAGAATGTCATGGAAATCATTTGAAACACCATCCTCAAAGTGAGGAGGATGCAACTTCTAGAACCTCCAAGTCTATTCTACTCCTCGATAGACATAGCAGGCTCAACGACATGTGCAGTTGCTACAATAGGTTGCTCTGGAGTATGAGTGATCGGGGTATGAGTTCACCAGCCTGAGATGTGGCTGGGGCCACTGGAACTACTCCAGCCTAGGTCAATTTATCTATAAAGCTGATCTTAGCCATGGCATCCTGAAATACTAGTGCAATAACGAAACCCCCTAGATGTTAGGCATGTACTGGAGCCTCGATATGCTTATCCATGATTTGGTTATCCACCTGATCTTCATATGGGTCTGCTGAAACTAAGCTGGCATAGACGCGGGCCCCAATGGATTCTCCACCTCTTGAGTTTACAGTGCAGCCCCTAGCTGGAGCCTTGGACCTACCTTGAGCCATATCTTTCCCGTCTATAGCAGGTGGTGCTACCTCACTAGTGTCGTGCCCCCTTTTTCTCACGAAATCGGGTTTCGATATTTTTGGGACAACTTCTTTTGAGAGGGTAAGGAATTGGAATTGAGAGAGTCTCCACCTAATGGATTAAGATGCGTTAGGGAAATTGGTTCTTTAAATAATTATGGGTACTAAACTAATTATTTTACTTTTAATTAACTCATTAATTAACATATAATTAAATGAAATTAGTTTAAGATTAATTAGTACATTATTAGAGTTTATTTAGGTGATTAATTAACCTAAGTATTAAAAAAGGTGACTAAAATCGGACCTGGGCCAGATTACCCAGGCCCAATCTACCTCTACACCTACCCAACCCAATAAATCCCTCAACCCGTCCAAACCTCTCTCCCTAAACGACCCCGTTTTGTTTAATGAAATGATCCCATCCGTTGATCTATTTTGATCTAAAGGCTAGGAACTCAAGAGTCTTTTAATATTTATGTGTCCTAAGCTGCCCCCATACCCCCCATTTCACCCTAAGTCTAACACCCACACACACCATCTCTCTCTTCTGTCTCTCTAACCCCTCACAGCCCCTACGTCTCCCACCTTGCTCTACCGACCGGAAATCGCCCACCGGCGGTGGAGCTCCACCAAATAGCCCCAAACTTTAACCCTACAACCCTCTCCTCATCCTCAACCACTTCCCGTCCTTAGTTTTCCCCAAAAACCATCCGATTCCAACTTATTTCAAATCTGAGAATCCAAAAACCCTAATCCCTCCTCTTTTGACACCATCACCCTCTTTCCTCCTTCATTCTACTTTCTCTCATCCGCTTAACCCTATCAATCATGATACCTTGCACTAATCCGTGAAAGGTTAACGAATCAACCACGAATCATCTGATTTCTCTTATGCTCCATCAAATCGGAGCAATGTGAAGATTTCTCAGAATTTCGTCACAAGTATTCGATGTTAAGACGTCAAACACAGTGACCTATAGACATTGGATCTTAACCGATGGATTTTTCTCGTCAACGGTTGATTCTGGTCCTCACACTCTCAGGTAAAACTCCTTCATCGTTTCTCCCTCTGTTCTTTCTGATTTCACCTGATTATGCTCACATCATCAACTCATCATCATATTCCACTCACTAGTTTAAATCGGCTGAAAACCCTAAGGCATTGAATGCCACTATAAATAGGAGTTTCAATGTTCTCACCTAACAGACCTAACACAACCTAATACAAGTATACAATAGCAATAAATATTCAATTTACAAAAAAAACTAGGTTCTAATTGGTTCTTCAATATTTTCCCTCTTCCCGGTTCCGAGTTCTATCCAATGGTCATCGTCTAAGTCTTTGATTCCTAATACGCTAAAAAAGAGAGTATTTGTTTGGTTTGGTGCTCAAAGAGAGGTCAGTGTACTTTGACCCTTCCTCTTTTTTTTTTAATTGTTTAAACTCAAAATCATCTCTACACTATTATTCTCTATTGATTGTTTCTGTCTGTGATGTATTGGTATATATTGATAATCATGCTTCATGTATGAACCAAATGTTCCCTTAATAATCTGAAATTAAACCAATATTAATCGATCACCTTTGTAACCTAATGATATGTCTCTAACTTGAACAATCTATTGTTAATGAACTCCTTTGATTAACAAAGAACCTTAATGATTTTGTACACCTGCTTTGATCCTAAGCTTGTCTGATGATTTTATATGGCCCTCATGCTTGACCTATTGATTTTAAACCTAGTACTACTTATTGATTTGTACCATGCATTTGAGGTTATTTTTCTGATAAAACAAAACTAAAATTGATATGCACACTTAAGGTTAGATATAAGGTCATCATTTTAGAAGCATATCAGTTTATAAGTTGCCTTCTTCCTTCCAATGTGCTTCTATGATTATGTAACTCTTGAAAGATCAGTGGAAAAGCTTTTGTCAACTTCATGATCGTTTGATCATATTTTGTAAGTATGTCTTGAAAATAACTAATTTAAGCACTGTAATTAACTAAGTCCTAATTTCTGATCATTTTTTTTATTTAAGTCCTAAAACAAAGCAATTAGTCACATAAGCCCACTAACTAATATCTCAATGTTAGTCTAATTCAAGTGATAACTTTGCCTTAATCCTAGGTAAGAATAACTAATTAGGTTTAATTAACTAAAGTAAGTTGTAGGATCAACTAACCGAAGTTAATAGATAACTCCAATTAACTTTAACCTTAGGGTAATTCTAGGGACTTTAAGGGGTAGTATAGGGTTTTTAGCTAAAGGAATATTGGGTGTAACAACCCAAGAACCTTCTAGAGGGAACAAATCATATTTTTAGGGGGTAAAAAAGTAATTTTAAGGGCTAGGAATCTTCTAGAATAGGGCAGCTTTCCCAAAAGATAAGGGTGACAACTGCATTTGTACTATTTTCAGCTTATTGGATAAGGAATATCCTAAGCATATCCTATCCCAAAATATCCTTATATATACACACACATTTTACCACTAGAGGAGGATTTTTTTTTGGAAAACTCTTGGACTGCTGAAAAGAGCTGAAAATCACAGAAAAATACAGAACAACCTCTGCTCGAAAACAAATTTTGAGGATAGTAAAAAAAAATCTGATTCCTTTTTCTAAAATGTTCATGAAGTATTTGCTGGGATTCTAGCCTCTTTCCTCCTTCAGACTCTGATTTCTGAGTCTATCTGGGTTAAGTTCGTGGGAGTTGTTGTTTGGGTTTCAAAGGTTGCTGGTTGTTTGTTGTTTGAGTATTCCTTCCTCTAGCTGAATTACTTCTTGGCCTGACCTTTATTTGGTCAGGATTTCTTTGTTCTTTTTTATTCTACAGGTATGTAACATTCCTGTCTATGAATGAATCCTTTTCAGTTGTGCATCTTGTATTATAATATGTAAATTTGTTGGTTTCTTATTTGAGTTTTCTTGGATAAGTTTGTATGGAACCTCTCTGTTAGAAATTTGTATACATATCTTAAGCTAAAATATGTTTTGCTGAAATTTGTTTCGGAGCTTTTGAACATAGGACTTGAATGCTGAAATGTTTGTAAAGTTTTGGCATCGCAAGACTTCGAACCTGACCTCATTCATGGTCAGGTTCTTTCCATAAGAATGCACAAATCTGCTCCTCATTTGTATTTAGTCTTTAGTCGCTGAAGAGATCACAAGTAGAGGAGCTTGTGTATCTTCAGATTTATTGCTAAGATCTAAAATCTATTAATATTTTCTTAAGGGATAGATGAATCATATGGCTTCAATATGTCATTTATGGACATATTTAGTAAACAACTATCCCTGTTTGACTCGATCTGTGGGTCCTATGTGTAGTTCTTAAAATTATGCTAACATTGACATCATGAGGACTGAATCTGGCCCATTCATGGTCAGGTTCACCCTATGAGGATGCATAAGAATCTGCTTTGGTTGTTTGGAAATGGCTAAAAATGCAGGTTTGAACTACAAAAGTTGAGTCACACAGCATTTCTGAGGCTTGCACAGGAGCAGCAACTTTATTTCTTTACCATGTCTCATTTTTTTTAGAACTTTTATTTTTGAGTAGAAAAACTGTATTTAATTGAATTCTATTTCCATGTATATGTAAAAAAGGACTGTACATTGTTCATACTCAGCTTTATAATTTCATTTCGCCTTGATAAAGTTTTTCCCAAATGTATAAGTATGGATTCGCTGGTCAAAAGCATTTTGTATGAATTTATATTCGAATTAATCTGTCTGAAATCTCTTTGCAAACTCTTACTGAAATTCTGGAAAACAATGTTCCAGATTCAATGAATTTCGAAATACATAAATAAGATTTGCGATTTAAAACGTTTTTCGACTCACAGCCTTTAGATCTCTTGAATTTACGAGAAGAAACATTCGAATTCCCCTGCATAGGATTTAATACATATGGATCATGATTCGGAAAGCCTGTATCTATGCTATCTGAAGTTAACAAAACTAGTTATAGTTGGAAATGCTCATTTGATTCTTTGAAATATTGTTATGAATTAGTAACCTTTGGAGTTCCTGTAGAACTTTCATTTGTTGGAACGCTTCTTTATAGCATTACATAGCTTTTATTTCTTTCATAATTCGTCATAAAAAGGATTGGCCAAAAGCGTTAAATAATCAGGGGGCTAAAAATGGTCGTAGCCCGAAACATGTTATCTTTAGGCTAGTGAACATCATTTTAGGCAATCCTTTAGGTAGAATGTATACCTTTAGTTTGAAAATTGAGAAATATCAATCAAATATTACTTCAAATAACCATAACTTACACTCGGGAGTGGCAACTTATGCCCCCCGACTCTCAAACTCCAAACAACTAATAAAAATACACATACCAACCACGGGTGCATTTCATGTGACGTGATTACCATGTGTTCAAAAATAACAAGTGTACGTCATCGTAACTTGTCTAAGATAAATCCATAAAACATCCTAATTGATATTAAAACTAAAATATTCCTTCAAAAAGAAAACATAAAGAATAATCAAACATCACCTCAAAAAGGCACTATAAAATCGTCATGACCATAGTCTTAACTACGTAATCTACACGCGGTGCGACAACTCTTGTCCCCGTCTTCAACTTTAAACTAATAAAAATCACATGTTGTAACTACGGGTGCATTTTATGTGGCGTAATTGTAATATGTCCAAAAATAAACAAGTGCACGCTATCGTGACTTGTTTCAAGATAAATCCATAAATACTAAAAGCGGCTAAAAGTGAAAAAGGCTAGAAAGCACAATAGGTTTAAAATATGTAAATAAATAGATAATTAGGCCAAATATTAATAGTTAAGCGACCGTGCTAGAACCATGGAATTCGGGAGTGCCTAACCCATTCTCCCGGGTTAACAGAATTCCTTACTCGAATTTCTGGTCGCAGACAAATCAAAACAGAGTCAAAATTTCCCCAATTTGGGATTTTAAAACGAAACGGTGTCCCCAAGCATCGTCAAAAATCTGGGTGGCGACTCTGAAATAATAGTAAATCCCAAAACCGAATAATGTCACTTTAATTGGAAAAACTCCCTTATTACCCTCACCCGGTGAAAAAGGAGGTGTGACAGCTGTGGCGACTCTGTTAAGGATCCGAACCCAGAATCTCTAGTTCAGGGTTCAAGAATTCGAGCTTACAATAAACTGTTTTATTTGTCTTTATTAACTGATTTTTACATGTTTAAACCTAACGTGTTAAATGTCGCTTTTTACCGCTTTGATATTATCTGAACTGTATATAAACCGTGCCGAAACCCTTCTTCTCTCCGAGTCTTCTAAATCATCTGGGAAGAGTACACTTCATGTGACTTCTTTTCTGTTAGAGTCATATCCAAATTTAAGAATGAGGTACGAATAAGTTGCAAAGCCGGTGAAGCTTCTGTATTCCCGGTATGTTGCCCCGACCTTGGCTCGAGCTGTCCGCTCGGGTAAGCCTAGTCTAGAACAAAACCCCAGGTTTAAATCTAGAATAACAAAACCTCATGCCAGATCCCTACCAGGAACGCTTATTTGCATCATGTGCATTTGACTTAGGGGACTCAACACAGGGTTGGCTCCGTCTAGGACAGGTGTACCTGAAATGAAAGACTACCCTGAAGTATCTTACATGTTACATATGCATTTCTTTGTTTCAGCTTGTGTATTGACCGGCTAAAATAAAATTTAGAAAAAAAAATATGAACAGAAAAACCAAGAGTGAGGTATGATAGAAAATTCACCCTGTTTTGAAAAATCCCCATTTATCCCGAAACTGTGTCAAAATTTCTAAAACAAAATGAGTAGGTGTATATTTTAATCAGTCAGGATTTTTTCGAACTACGCATTGTTTGACTCTCACGGGTGTGGGATACGTAGGCAACCCTCATCGGGTCCAACTCCATTTTTTAAAATCAAAAGGATATAGTCCTAAATAAAATTAGGTGACGCCATTGTAGCCTGATCGCCCAAGTGGGGCACCGGAAGGCCGTTTTTGCAAAAGTGGCCGCCTGTGGTTTGTCTTTAAATTTCGACCCAATTCGCAAACACAGCCTTAAAGAAAACTTCTTACCCGAAGTATTAAAGGGACGTATTCGCAAAGATGGTCCATTTTTCTTTATTACAAAACCCTTTGCAAAAATAACACTTTTCAAAAATTTTTGTGGTTTTAATAAAAAAACGAATGTGCAGGATGAATACAGTTGAAAACATCCCCTTCAGGGAAGTCGAGGAAATTCCTCTAGGACTCCATATGCAGTGGAGCGACTTGGGGGAAGCCAGTAGAAAGTCTGTTATGAAAGCATTAGGGGGACTTACTGGTCTTTTGAAAATCAAGCCGAGGATGGACATCGTCGAGGCTCTAGTACCGTTTTGGGATCCCGCCCACAACGTGTTCCACTTTTCAGACTTTGAATTGACGCCCACTTTAGATGAAATAGCAGGGTATGCTGGTCTCAATGACAATCTTAGAAGTCGGTTGGATCTGATGAACATTAGTCGGGACGTCCAAGAGCCATACCTATCTGAAGGTTTCTGCACTTTCTATTTTCTTTACAGACGTTATGGAGATCCCTAGGGTTATGAGGCTAACAACACTGGTCTAACTCACAAAGATCAGGCTAAATGGGAAGCTCGTCGGGGGCTAGCTTTTGTGGTAGCATTCTTGGGCACCTTGATTTGCCCAAGAAGTGACGGATGCATAGACATCGGGCTTGTGGGAATAGCAGATTTCATGATGAAAAAATCCAATGGCACACTTATACCGATGGTCTTAGCCGAGATTTACCGTGCTCTAATAGTTTGCCAATCTGGGGGAAAGTTCTTTGAGGGGTACAACCTGCTTCTACAAATCTTGCTGATCGAGCACATCTGTCACCGCCCAGGCTACATGAACTACGGCTTAACCGATTTCAATTGCATCGAGGAACATGGTACTCGGGTAAAAGGGCACAAATTTCCTGAGGGCACGGAAGCCTGGCACTCATACTTGAGTTCACTAACTGCCGACCAAATCGAGTGGACGTTGGGGTGGCTCCCTGTCAGCGAGGTTATCAATATGTCTGTTGAGGTTTGCTATCTCCTGTTAATGGGCCTACAAAGCATTCAGCCATATGCCCCGCACCGAGTCTTACGCCAATTGGGGAGACAACATGGTGTTCCCCATGACGAGGATTTAAGCCAACAAGCCATTGAGTTATGCCCGAGAGCTGCATTTCCTGAAGGCAGGATCCGTCAAATCTGCAACGAGTGCAAGTTTTTGGAACCTCAAAATCGGGTGAGAAACTTATCCAAAGGAGAAGTGGAGCCCGCCTACACTTCTTGGTATGGCATAAGAGGAAGGGAGCATCAAGAGAAGAACGACTCGCAAAGAGACCCCACATGCAACATTCACCAAGCAAACACACGAGCATTGGGCTTGGTTAGAAAAGGATAGCAGCTACGGAGCCACCATAAGCAAGTTGGAAGCCCAGGTCAGGGAAATCAAGTTTGAAAACATTCTACATACTGCCACAATTGAAGGGGAGAAAAATATATTAGCCCAATAAAATAAAGTTCTCCAGGCCCAGATACAGGAATTAAAAATAGCTGTTGAGAACCCAGAGAGAAGCAGAACTGATGAAAGGCTTATCAATAGCCTGAGGCATAAAGTATGCAACTATGGGAATTATCTAGACAAAGCTGAAGAAGAATTGGCCGTAGTTCGGGCAAGATTAACAAGAAGTGCATAAGAAAGAACAGAGTTTGTCCAGAGACTAAAAAGGAAATATGACCAGGAAGTCATAGGCTTGAAGGAAAAGTTGGTCGTCCTCGAGAACGAAATGGCCAAACAGGCAAAAAGATTTAAGACAGAGAGGGAACAGTGCTATGCCATGATGGCTCAGTTAGAAAAAGAGTTGCAACAATGGCAAGAGCAGAGTCACAAAGACTCCCAGACTTTAGAGGTGAGATCCCAGCAAATCGGGCGCCTGCTTCAAGAAAAGGGTATCATCAGGCGAAAGGTCCAAGATATAGCTGACTACATCGTCACCAGATGCCAGGAATGCGAAGATATGACTCGGACCACCTTCTTCTTAGCAGTTATGATCTTCGTCCGCAAGATAATGGATGACCTTTACCGCCTCCAGCAAGACATAGCACGTAGGCCCATGGCAAGGCCGAATGATTCCCCACCGGCCCCTGGAGCAACAGAAGCACTAATGTATTTTTGATGTTTTTCGAGTCTGTATTTTATTTTTCTAGTCGTAGTCATGTCTGAGTCCACAATAGTTTTTATATTTTTAGAAAATATGTGTCGAGTCTGTTTTGCAAACTCTGAAATTCCAAAAGTGGGATACAAGTGTTCTGTAATCAGAAGTGTTTTATTTAATGAATGAAAATTTTTAGAATGAAGCTTTTAGAAAAAATATGCATTTCTGTTCTTTTGGGTTTTGGTAGCATGATCTACGCGATGATCTGATTCACGCGGCGCCGTGATACGTAGGCAATCTACATAGGATTCGATCATAACCATAAGAAAAGAAATTGAGCAAGGAATAAAATAGCGGAAACAATAACATAAGAATGGTAAGAATGATAAAAAGGGAAAAGCCGAGAAACAAAGCCGGGATGAAGTACACAACTGTTGCAAAAAACATATAGAAAAGCTTTTAAATTGCTCAGATGCATTGCATACCCCAAACGTGAGATTTCCTATGTGATAAATGCTTCAACCTAAAATATTTTTGGTTCAATCTAAAAGGTATTTTTAGGTGGTTGGTTTTGCGGTAACCTGGCTTCCCATCCTTACTTCACTATATCAAAAGGGAGCATAGAAATGACGTCTGAAAGTCACTTGCCAATCGCCAACTCATTCGTGGAAGACCTAAATCCAGCCATCCCAACATCTAAGTCAGCAACAGCTGAACAGAACAGGACTCTGTGTTGCCGCATGCTGGAAATGTGGGACGCATGGTCCAATGGTAGGGAACCACCCAGTACCATCCCGGGTTTCCCAGAGATAATCCCCAGGGCCGGCGGGACGTCTAACATCCTCATAAGCTACCCAGCCACGTCATTTGGATATACAACTATGTCTGCTCACTTTGCCGGAAGGCCTTCTGAGGTTCGTCCCCAGGCTTTGTTTTCTGGTGTGTCTTCCAACATCTTCACCGCACCACCAATCTCCGCCACGGCTCCACCAAGTATCTCCGGGCCAAGTTTCGAGCCACCAGCATTCACGTTCCAAACACCATCCGTCCATCACGATACCGCTCATACTACTCCCAATGCATATCCCCAACAAACTCAGCCCGAGGTCACTTTGGGACAGGATAAGAAAAGCCTCGAGCACGAAGAAATAACTCGAAAAATGAAGAGTATCGAACATATCCTCAAAAATATACAGGGGCTGAGCGGGCAGAAAAGTGTCTCCGATGCAGACTTGTGCATGTTCCCGCACATCCATTTGCCTCTCGGGTTTAAAACCCCCAAGTTCGAAAAATATGATGGACATGGGGACCCCATAGCCCATCTGAAAAGGTAATGCAACCAGATCAGGGGAGCAGGTGGGAAAGAGGAACTTCTCATGGCATATTTTGGAGAAAGCTTGACGGGGATTGCATCAGAATGGTACATGGACCAGGATATATCCCGCTGGAACATATGGGATGACCTAGCACGGGACTTTGTCTAAAAATTCCAATACAATGTGGACATCGCTCCCGATAGGAACTCACTATCCAATCTCAAAAAGAAACCATCAGAAAGTTTCAGTGAGTAAGCCATCAAATGGCGTGAGCAGGCCTCCAGGGTCAAACCTCCGATGGATGAGGTTGAAATGGTCAGCGCCTTTCTACAAGCACATGAAGCTGATTACTTCCAAAATATGATGTCCGCCATGAGCAAACCATTCATGGAAGAAATCAGAATTGGAGAAATGGTGGAGAATGGTCTAAAAGCTGGTCGTATCCTGAGCCAATCTGCCATAAGAGCAACCTCTCAGGCCATCCAAAGCGGATCCGGGAGTGCAGCCAGCAGGAAAAAGAAAGAAGAAGGGGCCACGATGGTTTCCGATGTCAGGAAGCCGCGATAATACCCACGTCCATTTCCCAAAGCTTCCCAACATTACTATCCCAAGATGCAGCTTATGCTACGCCCTCTTTTTCCTATGTGGTAATGAACGCTCGACCACATCCCAGGCCGCAACAACAATACAATCAGAATAGAACTCCACCTCTAAAAAATAACCATCGTCCCCCAGCTCCATATAATCCACGCCCTCCTCAAAACAACTACCCGTACAATGCATATCCCCGAGACCACCAAGGAGACTTAATTTCACTCCCATCGGAGAGCCGTATTCCATCCTCTTCCCAAAGTTGGTCCAGATGGGACTCCTCCAACCCGTACCTCCAAACGGGCAGAATCCTCAATCACCATCATATAGACGGGGTACCAGTTGTGCTTACCATTCTGGAGCAGAAGGGCACGACACGGAGGATCGCTTGACCCTCAAAAGGGCCGTGGAAAGCCTTATAGAACAAAAGAAAGTGGTTTTAAGGGACGAAGAAGCTCCCAATGTGACGAACAATCCACTTCCCACTCACAGTCATGGGCCCGTCATCGGCATGATTTGCGAGGACCAGGATTTTGATCTAGCTCTAAAGGCCATCATCGCCATCGCAGATGTGGAAAGAAAACCCAAGGCGACACCCAAACCAGTCAAGGAGATGAAGAAGAGTAACCCCGTCCCCCAGGTCACGGAAAAGGCTAAGACTGGAACAAATAAGGGACCCTCTAAAGACGCTATCCTTTACATCCCCAAGGCACACAGGAAAGAAAAAAGTGTGTTGAGCCCTCCCAGAAGGTTACAATTCAACAAGGCAATAATGAATGGCCCAAAAATGTATGTGCCTAAAGGGACGTATGTGGTGCAGGGGCAAATAATTTCACCCAGGCTTAATGAGCTCGTGGTTATTAGCCGCGCGTCGTAAACTCCCATGAAGAATACTACTGCCATCCCCTGGAATTACCATAGGACGGTGGTGACATACAAAGGGAAAGAGATTACTGGGGAAACAGGCGATATAAACTCATCAGAGAAATACCTCGACCCGGAAGAACTAAACCAAAGCAAGCTGAAACGCTTTCTGCCTAAAAGGCCGATCAGTGCCGGAGAGGCAGAAGAATTCCTCAAGAATATGAAAACCGCTGAATATACCATAATCGAGGAGCTCAGAAATTCCCCCACTCATGTCTCACTTCTATCCTTGTTGATGAATTCAAACGAGCATTAGAAAATCCTGATCAAAACACTTAACGAAGCATATGTTCCGGCCGAGACCACAGTTGAGCAAATGGAAAGAATTTCAGAATGATTTTTTGAAGTCAACCGGATCTCATTCAGCAAGAATGACTTGCCCCCGGAAGGGGCTGCGCACAACAAAGCTCTCCACCTAACTGTTATATGTGAGGGTTACTATGTCAAAGGGGTTATGATGGACGGTGGATTTGAGGTTGATATTTGCCCTCTATCGACCCTACAAAGAATGGAGATCAGGACTGAGAGAATCAGGCCCAACAATGTGTGCGTCCGTGCATTCGATGGTATCAATAAAGACACGATCGGGGAGATTGATTTGGTCTTTACAATAAGCCCGATAGATTTCGAAGTTACATTCCAGGTCATGGATATAGATACTTCCTACAATTATCTCCTGGGAAGGCCTTGGATCCATGCGGCAAGGGCAGTGCCATCTACTCTCCACCAGATAGTTAAGTTCGAATATGAGGACCAGGAAATCGTTGTCCATGGGGAAGACGAGAAATCTATTTACAGGGACCCATTATCCCCATGCTTGGAAGCAAGAGAGGGTAGCGAGCACATAGTCTACCGGGCTTTCGAGATTGTGGTTGCGGACCAGCATGAGGAAGGAACCCCGTACCCTTAACCCTTCCTAAAAACGTGTCAATTATGGTCGCCAACGACATGATCAAACATGTGTACACACCTGGAAAAGGGCTCGGGGTGTCCTTGCAAGGTATTAAAGAACCCGTCACTTTGCCTACCAATAAAATGTTTTTTGGCGTAGGGTTTCAAGCTACCTCCGACGATGAATAATGGGCTGACCAATGTAAGAAAAATGGTTGGGTATTGCCTCAGCCGGTCCCACACATCACCGCATCATTTGTCAAGCCAAAATACGTGGAGGAAGAGGAAGAGGCTTTCACGGCCGAAGAAATAGAAGAAATATGCAGAGCAATGATGAAGATGTTGTATGAGGCCCATATAGTCCAACCAGGAGAAGGCTCCAGCACTTCCAAAGTACAGTATATGGGGCCTGACGCCAAGTTGCAAAACTGGAAGGCTACTCCATTCCCCGTCAGGCGGGAGTCCCGGTAGTTCAGCTTTTGCCATCATTTCTGCACTATGAGTTATTTCAGGGTGTAACTCAAGTTTTTTTAAATTCTTGCCTTTAAATTCCGATGTAACCCCTCCTATGTTTAAATTCAATGAAATGAAATCAAAATTTCATCATCTATTATTCTTTCTGATTTTTGTTTACTTTCTTATTTTTCAGTCCTAATAATGCGGCTTTAAAAAACATGACATGTTTGCGGACTTCATGATCTGATCTTTATACGCAGTCTAACCTCGAAATAATGAATCAAGAACTGGAATATGAAGAAGAAGAGGATTTTAGGGAAATAAATCGAGAATTGGAACAGTTCGAGAATAAGCCTAAGACAAACTTAAACGAAACAGAACCTGTTAACTTAGGGAATGAGGAAGAGATTCGAGAAACCGTGATAAGCGTCCACACGGATGAAAAGACTAAAGACGCCTTGATTCAACTCCTATTTGAATTCAAAGAAGTATTTGCTTGGTCCTACGATGACATGCCTGGACTAAGTATGGACTTGGTGGTACACAAATTGCCAACCTACCCCGGTCATCCACCTGTCCAACAAAAGCAGAGGAAATTTAAAACAGACATGAGTAACAAGATCAAAGAAGAGGTCGTTAAACAACTAAAGACTGGACTAATTCGAGTGGTCCAATACACCACATGGCTGGCCAATGTGGTTTCGGTGCCTAAAAAGGACGGAAAGGTCCGAGTATGTGTCGACTACCGGGATCTGAATAAAGTCAGTCCCAAAGATAATTTTCCACTGCCAAACATACACATCCTAGTTGACAATTGTGCCAAATACGAGGTACAATCTTTTGTCGATTGCTATGTCGGATATCACCAGGTGTTGATGGATGAAGAGGATGCAGAAAAGACAGCCTTCACTACACCTTGGGGAACATACTATTATTGGGTCATGCCGTTTGGTTTAAAGAACGCTGGGGCAACTTATATGAGGGCCATGACCGCCATATTTCACGACATGATGCATCAGAAGATTGAGGTGTGCGTGGATGATGTGATCATTAAGTCCAGAACCCAAAGTGACCATGTGCAACATTTGAGGAAATTCTTCGAACGCCTGTGCAGATATGATTTGAAATTAAACCTAGCCAAATGCGCTTTCGGAGTTCCATCCGAAAAATTACTGGGATTTATAGTCAGTCAACAGGGCATTGAGCTGGACCTGAAAAAGATAAAATTTATTCGAAATCTCCCACCCCCAAGAACCAAGAAGGAAGTCATGAGTCTGTTGGGTAGGTTGAATTACATCAGCAGGTTCATCGCTCAGTTGACCTCTGCATGCGAGCCTATATTCAAGCTGTTGAAAGAAGATGCAGCCGTCAAATGGACAGACAAGTTCCAGGATGCTTTCGACAAGATAAAAGAATATCTGTCAAATCCTCCAGTGTTAGTCCCACCAGAACCAGGGAGACCTCTGTTCCTATACCTGACGGTGCGGGAAAATTCCTGTGGGTGCGTTCTCGGGCAACACGATGTAACCGGGAAGAAAGAGCAGGCCATTTATTACTTAAGCAAGAAGTTCACAAGCTACGAGGCTAAGTATTCTCAGTTAGAAAGCACTTGTTGCGCTCTAACTTGGGTTGCTCAGAAGCTCCGACATTATTTATTGGCTTATACCACCTACCTTATCACGAGGCTGGATCCTTTGAAGTACATATTCCAAAGGCCAATGCCCACATGGAGATTAGCAAAATGGCAAATCTTGCTCACAGAATTTGATATTATCTATGTCACTCGCACAGATATGAAAGCTCGAGCATTGGCCGATCATCTAGCTGAAAATCCGGTTGATGATGAATACCTACCCTTGAGCACTTATTTACGGGATGAAGAAATCAACTTCGTCGAAATAATCTCGTAAGGCGCTGACACCTGGAAAATGTTCTTCGATGGAGCAGCCAATGCAAAAGGTATCGGGATAGGGGTAATCTTGATTTCACCCACAGGACAACACTACCCAGCCATGGCCCGCCTCCGTTTCTTCTGCACAAGCAATACTGCTGAATATGAAGCTTGTATAATGGGCATGAACATGGCCATTGACATGGATGTAGAAGAGATGTTGATCACGGGGGACTCCGACTTGATCATTAAACAGGCTCAGGGAGAGTGGGAAACTCGGGATGTTAAACTCCTTCCCTGCAGACAGCATGTGGAGAACCTTAGTAAGCAATTTAAAGTCGTCGAGTTCAGATATATTCCTCGGTGCCACAATGAGTTAGCTGATGCGCTGGCCATCCTAGCTACAATGATCCCCTATCAGGGTAATGTTCGCATAGACCCATTGGAGATCCAAATCAAGGAAAGACATGGTTATTGCAACACGGTCGAAGTAGAACCCGATGTCCAACCATGGTATCATGATATTAAAAGATTTTTGAAGACAAGAGAATATCCCGAGCAGGCCAACGGAGACCAAAAGAGAACCTTCCGAAGGGTCGCCAGCAGTTTCTTCCTAAGTGGGGAAGTACTGTATAAAAGGACTCCCGATCTAAATCTGTTAAGATGTGTAGACGCCAAAGAAGCCGAAAGGATAATGGGCGAGGTCCATTCAGGAGTATGCGGTCTCCACATGAATGGGTACGTCCTCGCAATGAAAATCTTGCGGGCTAGATATTATTGGATGACCATGGAGAAAGATTATTTCGGTTTCGTCCAGAAGTGCGATAAGTGTCAAATACATGGCGACCTAATCCATGCACCACCATCAGAACTGCATCGTTGGTCGGCACCCTGGTCGTTTGTTTCTTGGGGAATGGATGTCATTGGGCCAATTGAGCCAATGACCTCAAACAGGCACAGATTCATTTTGGTTGCTATCGACTATTTCACACAATGGGTCGAGGGCGCCACGTTCAAAGCTATCACTAAGAAAGTGGTGGTGGATTTCATGCATGCTAATATCATCTGTCGTTTTGGTATGCCAAAAACTATCATTACCGACAATGCCGCGAATCTAAACAGTAACTTGATAAGGGAGGTATGTGAACAATTCCAGATAACACACCGCAACTCGACCCCTTACCGGCCCAACGAAAATGGCGCCGTTGAAGCAGCAAACAAAAACATCAAGAAAATTCTCAGGAAAATGATTCAAACATCCAGGCAATGGCATTAAAAGTTGACTTTTGCATTGTTGGGATATCGCACGACCGTGCGTATATCGGTTGGAGCTACCCCTTACCTATTGGTTTATGGAACTGAAGCCGTAATACCCGCTGAAGTCAAAATTCATTCCCTTCAGATTATTGTCGAAGCAGAAATTGAGGACAATGAGTGGGTCAACACCCGACTAGAGCAATTAACTCTGATTGATGAGAAAAGAATGGCCGCAGTGTGCCACGGACAATTATACTAGCAAAGAATGTCCTGCGCTTACAACAAGAAAGTGCAACCTAGGAGTTTCGAAGTAGGGCAACTGGTTTTAAGATGTATCCTCCCGCACCACGAAGAAGCAAAAGGAAAATACGCCTCAAACTAGAAAAGTCCATACATCATAAGGAAATTGCTACCAAAAGAAGCGTTATACCTGGGGGACATCGAAGGAAATGACCCCGAAAGTCAATGCAGATGCCGTCAAAAGGTACTATTTTTGATCCTCTATATATTTTCAAATATTCTCCGGTTGGGATGACGAAGGCTTTCATTATCGCTACCCAAACAACATTAACCCTTTTGCAAACCCTTTGAGCCGGTTACTCTTCTTTGATTACCCTCTTTGGAACCCGAAAGTGTTATTGAAAAAAAAAAAATAATAAAAAAAAATTCCCTGAACTACGTTCGACTTGATTCCGAAAGGACACGTAGGGAGCCTCTCCCTGGGGCTTAGTCACACCAATAATCCACATTTCCCCAAGAGTTTAAGCTGGGGAAAGTTTTAAGATTCGACAATGTGTCGCCTGAAAGGTTCCAAAGCTGTAGCTCAATCCAAATTCTCTCTACCCAAAACCCTGTTCAAGTCCTTCCGATCGATTGGCCAAATATGTCTAAAGTTGGAGGATGCATATGTTTGAAGTTGATACAAGAAATGAGAGAAATTAAAAATGAGAGAGTTTTATCGGTGAAAACCCACACGTGCACTGTAAGGCGACAGTGAGCAGAGAAATTGAAAATAAGAGAGTCTTGTTAGTGAAAACTCGCAAAGATCACTACAAGAAGACGATAAGAAGAGAAATGATAGAGGTTAGTCGGTGGAAACCCGCAAAAGGCGCAACTAATCGAAAAGGATAATGGATCACTAATATGGACATAGTCCGGGGCAAGGTTTCTCAATCTCGAGGTGATAGTTGTGATGAATTTCTTATAGTCGGACGGTTTACACGAATCAGGCATCCAGTCCAAAGGGCATGTCATGTTCATTGGAGTCTGCATGCACTCCAGATAAGTCCTTCTTTCCGTTCCCCGAAAGGGACACCTCTTGTTTAAATTCGTTCTCCATTCTGTCGTTTATTTTTCTTTTGAATCCATTGCGGTCTAACTCTGTCCCGAAACTAAGGCAAAGAAAAGATGGCAAGACTGATTTACAGGGCTCTCATTTGAGACGGTTCAATATGCAAAAGGCACCCAGCCTCGTCAGGGGTATCGAGTCGATCCCGGCTGGCCACAATGGCTACTGATTCAAACTCAAAACCTTGAAAGGAGGAAATCAAAATGAAGTGCCGATAAAGGCAATTGAAGTTGAAAGGTTGAGCCCCGCGTGGCTAACCATCTTGGCAAGGTTTGAAAAGCCGAAATATTCCAAATGACCTAAAGTTACAGTTGGAAGAAAAGTCAGGAATGAAAAATGAATAAAGACGAAATAGAGTTGGAAAGGTTAAGCCCCACACGACTAACCGTCGCAGCTGAATTTGACGGGCCAAAACTCCTCCCCAATACTCTGGAAATCCAAAAGAAAAAGCAAGTGAAAAGCCTACAAAGGCAAAATAAAATGGTGGGTCCCACGTGACCGATAGCCGTGGTGAAATCTGGAAAGCCAAGACCCCCGGGATTAGAGATGAAACCCAATTCCTAGCAAGCAAACAAGTGGTTGAGATCTTCATCAAAAGAACTAAGATCAAGCAGTTGAAAATCAAGGCCGCAAAACCAACCACTGTTTCAAACTAACAAATTGTTCTTTGTTTGAAAAATAGGAAACAGGTGGAAAAGTAACCATGCTAAAAGCAGGCGCAATCAAAAGGAATTGCGCAAGAGCTAGAAGGAGCCCTGCAGCATTGACTCCAAAGAAAGGGAAGTTTCCTCCAAAAATCTTTTCCCGCATATATAAAAAAAAATAAAAAAAAATAAAAAAAAAAGGAAAAGAAAAAGAAAAAGAAGAAATGAAGTTGAATATGATACAACCCTAAAGTAGCATAGGGTCCTCAACCCCTAGCCAAACGTTTTCCAACAAAGGATATCACAGTTCTCAGTTGATGCCAACATAGGGTCCCACACTTAAGAAGACACCGGCATAACCTGGTGATCTCTTCTTTTTCTGACAACAGCATAACCTGTTGATCACTCCCTTTTCCCCAGGCAACAACATAACCTGTTGACCTTTCCAGACACCGGCATAACTTGGTGATCTTCCTGACAACAGCATAACCTGTTTATCATTTCCAGACACTGGCATAACCCAGTGATCTCTTCCCCAGGCAATGGCATAACCTGTTGACCTTTCCAGACACCGGCATAACCTGGTGATCTCTTCTTTTTCCAACAACAGCATAACTTGTTGGTCGCTCCCTTTTCCCCAGGCAATAACATAACCTGTTGACCTCTCCAGACACTGGCATAACCTGGCGATCTTCTTGACAACAACATAACCTATTGATCGTCTTCAGACACTGGCATAAGCCTAGTAATCTCTTTTACGCATGCAACAGCATAACCTGTTGACCTCTCCAGACACCAGCATAACCTGGTGATCTTCCTGACAACATCATAACTTGTTGATCGTCTTCAGGCACTGGCATAACCCAATGATCTCTTTTTCAGGAAACAGCATGACCTGTTGACCTTTCCAGACACCAGCATAATCCGGTGATCGTTTCTTCTCCAGACATTAGCATAACCCCAGTGATCTCTTTCCCTAGGCAACAACATAACCTATTGACCTATCCAGACACTGGCATAACCTGGTGAACTTCCTGACAACAGCATAACCTGTTGATTATCTTCAGACACTGGCATAACCCAGTAATCTCTTTTCCAGGAAACAACATGACCTGTTGACCTTTCCAGACCAGCATAACCTGGTGATCTTTTCTTCTCCAGACATTGGCATAACCATGCGATCTCTTTTCCCCAGGAAACAACATAGCCTATTGACCTTCCCAGACACCGGCATTACCTGGTGATCTCTTCTTGACGACAGCATAACCTGTCGATCTTTTCCAACATAGGGTATCCAATACATAGTTGATTTCACCTTTTAGGCATAGGGTATCTACCCCCTAGTCTGCATTCACTCCGGGTACACAGTTCCCGGCCTTTTATTGCTTTCAATAATAAAATAGCATAGATTTTATTACAATAACTCACAAAATTTTCCTAATGAAAACTGGGGCAGAAAATTTCGTTCGTCTATTTTGATTTTGTATAGATTACGTTTCTAGAACATTGGAACTCGAGACGACCAAAAGAAGAAGTTTCGATCCAAAATAACAAAACAAAAAAGAAGAAAGAGAAGATTGAAACCAAAAGTGCAGATACGGAGAATATATGAACTATTCAGGATGAGATTGAAGTCATCTGTTCGGTACATCCGGCCTTGATCCGAAAAGTGAAGAGACAAAACCAACACCTGCGGCTAACAAACATCAAGATCCTGGTCAGAGTTAGCAGAAGATCAAGACTCAAGAACAGGTCTTAGATAGGAGTCTTGTAATTAGCAGCTGATAGGTTTAGTTAGTCTGTCATTTTTTTTTACTTTGGGTGTAATAAGGAGATCCGCAGCAGTAACAGCAGCAACCGAAGTGAAACCAAAGTTACTCGGTAGTCCCAACTACCAAAACTTCCAGAACTACACTGACCTGATTCCTTTATAGCCAAGGATACGTAGGCAACCTTGAACCAGGGTTCTGTCAAACTTTTCCAAAACACTTCACATGGAGTATGCAAACGGGTAAGATCGTTCATGACTGCTCACTTTGTCTTTGCCCGAAAACTCTTCGCGTTTCTGAGCAAAGAGGGGCAGTTGTGACCATGTGATTTTTTCACCTACTAAATACTCCTACAAAATTTGATAAATAAATTAATTTCGTAGATTTTTGTTGAATTTCAGTGTTTATTTGTGAATTATTTGCATTGCATGGGCATAGTTCATCTTTTAAAAATTTATAAAGTGATAAATAACAATAAAACATTTTAAAACTTTCATTATTTGACATAATTGGGTTTTTGATAATTAGTTGCATAATTTAATTATTTTTTCTAAGAAAATTACGAAATTGGTTCTTTAAATAATTATGGGTACTAAAATAATGGTTTTACTTTTACTTAACTCATTAATTAACATATAATTAAATAAAATTAGTTTAAGACTAATTAGTACATTATTAGAGTTTATTTAGGTGATTAATTAACCTAAGTATTAAAAAAGGGGACTAAAATCGGACCTGGGCCAGATTACCCAGGCCCAATCTGCCTCTACACCTACCCAGCCCAATAAATCCCTCAACCCGTCCAAACCCCTGTCCCTAAACGACCCCGTTTTGTTTAATGAAATGATCCCAGTCGTTGATCTATTTTGATCTAACGGTTGGGAACTCAAGAGTATTCTAATATTTAAGTGTCCTAAGCTACCCCCATACCCCCTATTTAACCCTAAGACTAACACCCACACACACCGTCTCTCTCGTCTGTCTCTCTAATCCCTCACAGCCCCTCCGTCTCCCACCTTGCTCCGCCGATCGAAAATCGCCCACCAGTGGCGGAGCTCTACCAAATAGCCCCAAACTTTAACCCTACAACCCTCTCCTCATCCTCAACAACCTCCCGTCCTTAGTTTTCCCCAAAAACCATCTGATTCCAACTTATTTCAAACCTGAGAATCCGAAAACCCTAATCCCTCCTCTTTTGACACCATCACCCTCTTTCCTCCTTCGTTCTCCTTTCTCTCATCCGCTTAACCCTATCACTCATGATACCTTGCACTAATTCGTGCAAGGTTAATGAATCAACCACGAATCATCTGATTTCTCTTATGCTCCATCAAATCGGAGTATGCATGAAGATCTCTCAGAATTTCGTCACAAGTATTCGATGTTAAGACGTCAAAAGCAGTGACCTATGGACATTGGATCTTAGCCGATGGATTTTTCTCGTCAACGGTTGATTCTGGTCCTCGCACGCTCAGATAAAACTCCCTCATCGATTCTCCCTCTGTTCTTTCTGATTTCACCTGATTATGCTCACATCATCAACTCATCATCATATTCCACTCACTAGTTTAAATCAACTGAAAACCCTAAGGCATTGAATGCCACTATAAATAGGAGTTTCAATGTTCTCACCTAACAGACCTAACACAACCTAATACAAGTATACAATAGCAATACATATTCAATTCACAAAAAAAACTAGGTTCTAATTGGTTCTTCAATTTTTTCCCTCTTTCCGGTTCCGAGTTCTATCCAATGGTCATCATCTATGTCTTTGATTCCTAAAATGCTAAAAAAAGAGTATTTGTTTGGTTTGCTGCTCAAAGAGAGGTTAATGTACTTTGGCCCTTCCTTTTTTTTTTAATTGTTTAAACTCAAAATCATCTCTACACTGTTATTCTCTATTGATTGTTTTTGTCTGTGATGTATTGGTGTATATTGATAATCATGCTTCATGTATGAACGAAATATTCCCTTAATAATCTGAAATTAAACCAATATTAATCGATCACCCTTGTAACCTAATGATATGTCTCTAAGTTGAACAAGTTATTGTTAATGAACTCCTTTGATTAACAAAGAACCTTAATGATTTTGTACACCTGCTTTGATCCTAAGCTTGTCTGATGATTTTATATGGCCCTCATGCTTGACCTATTGATTTTAAACCTAGTACTACTTATTGATTTGTACCATGCATTTGAGGTTATTTTTCTGATAAAACAAAACTAAAATTGATATGCACACTTAAGGTTAGATATAAGGTCATCATTTTAGAAGCATGTCAGTTTATAAGTTGCCTTCTTCCTTCCAATGTGCTTCTATGATTATGTAACTCTTGAAAGATCAGTGGAAAAGCTTTTGTCAACTTCATGATCGTTTGATCATATTATGTAAGTGTGTCTTGAAAATAACTAATTTAAGCACTGTAATTAAATAAGTCCTAATTTCTGATCATTTTTTTAAGTCCTAAAACAAAGTAATTAGTCGCATAAGCCCACTAACTAATATCTCAAGGTTAGTCTAATTCAAGTGATAACTTTGCCTTAATCCTAGGTAAGAATAACTAATTAGGTTTAATTAACTAAAGTAAGTTATAGGATTAACTAACCGAAGTTAATAGATAACCCCAATTAACTTCAACCTTAGGGTAATTCTAGTGACTTTAAGGGGTAGTATATGATTTTTAGCTAAAGGAATCTTTGGTGCAACAACTCAAGAACCTTCTAGAGTCAACAAATCAGATTTTTAGGGGGTAAAAAAGTAATTTTAAGGCCTGAGAATCTTGTAGAATAGGGCAGTTATCCCAAAAGATAAGGGTGGCAGCTGCATTTGTACTATTTTCAGCTTATTAGATAAGGAATATGCTAAGCATATCTTATCCCAAAATATCCTTATATATACAGACACCTTTTACCACTAGAGGAGGATTTTTTTTGGACAACTATTGGACTGCTGAAAAGAGCGGAAAATCACAGAAAAATGTAGAACAACCTCTACTCGAAAAAAAATTTTGAGGATAGTAAAAAAAATCTGATTCTTTTTCTAAAATGTTCATGAAGTATTTGCTGGGATTCTGAGCCTCTTTCCTCTTTTAGACTCTGATTTCTGAGTCTATCTAGGTTATGTTCGCGGGAGCTGTTGTTTGGGTTTCAAAGGTTGCTGGTTATTTGTTGCTTAGGTATTCCTTCCTATAGCTGAATTACTTCTTGGCCTGACCTTTATTTGGTCAGGATTTCTTTGTTCTTTTTACTTCGAGAGGTATGTAACATTCCTGTCTATGAATTAATCCTTTTCAGTTGTGAATCTTGTATTATAATATGTAAAATTGTTGGTTTCTTATTTGAGTTTTCTTGGCTAAATTTGTATGGAACCTCTCTGTTAGAAATTTGTATACATATCTTTAGCTGAAATATGTTTTGCTGAAATGTTTATAAAGTTTTGGCATCACTGGACTTCGAACCTGACCTCATTCATGGTCAGGTTCTTTCCATAAGAATGCACAAATTTTCTCCTCATTTGTATTTAGTCTTTAGTCGCTGAAGAGGTCACAAGCAGTGGAGCTTGTGTATCTTCAGGTTTATTGCTAAGATCTAAAGTCTATTAATATCTTCTTAAGGGATAGATGAATCATATGGCTTCAATATGTCATTTATGGACATATTAAGTAAACAACTATTCCAGTTTGACTCGATCCGTGGGTCCTATGTGTAGTTCTTAAAATTATGCTAACATTGACATCATGAGGACTGAATCTGGCACATTCATGGTCAGGTTCACCCTCTGAGGATGCATAAAAATCTGCTTTGGTTGTTTGGAAATGGATAAAAACGCAGGTTTGAACTACAAAATTTGAGTCATACAGCATTGCTGAGGCTTGCACAGGAGCATCAACTTTATTTCTTTACCCTGTCTCATTTTTTTCTAGAACTTGTATTTTTGAGTAGAAAAACTGTATTTAATTGAATTCTATTTCCATGTGTATGTAAAAAAGGACTGGACATTGTTCATACTCAGCTTTATAAGTTCATTTTGCCTTGATAAAGTTTTTCCCAAATGTATAAGTATGGATTCGCTGCTCAAAAGCATTTTTTATGAATTTATATTCGAATTAATCTGTCCGAAATCTCTTTGCAAACTCTTACTGAAATTCTGGAAAACAATGTTCCAGATTCAATGATTTTCGAAATACATAAATAAGAATTTGCGATTTAAAACGTTTTTCGACTCACAGTCTTTAGATCTCTTGAATTTACGACAAGAAACATTCGAATGCCCCTGCATAGGATTTAGTACATATGGATCATGATTCGGAAAGCCTGTATCTATGCCATCTGAAGTTAACAAAACTACTCTATTATAGTTGGAAATGCTCATTTGATTCTTTGAAATATTGTTATGAATTAGTAACCTTTGGATTTCCTGTAGAACTTTCATTTTTTGGCACGCTTGTTTATAGCATTACATAGCTTTTATTTCTTTCGTAATTTTTCATAAAAAGGATTGGCCAAAAGGGTTAAATAATCAGGGGTCTAAAAATGGTCGTGAACATCATTTTAGGCTAGTGAACATCATTTTAGGCAATCCTTTAGGTAGAATGAATACCTTTGGTTTGAAATTTGAGAAAAATCAATCAAATATTACTTCAAATAACCGTAACCTACACTCGGGAGTGGCAACTTATGCCCCCCGACTCTCAAACTCCAAACAACTAATAAAAATGCACATAACAACCACAGGTGCATTTCATGTGAGGCGATTACCATGTGTTCAAAAACAACAAGTGTACGTCATCGTAACTTGTCCAAGATAAATCCATTGATCTTAAAACTAAAATGTTCCTTCAAAAAGAAAACATAAAGAATAATCAAACATCACCTCAAAAAGGCACTATTAAACTGTCATAACCATAGTCTTGACTACGTAATCTACATGCGGGTGCGACAACTCATGTCCCCGTCTTCAACTTTAAATGAATAAAAATCACATGTTGTAATTAATGGTGCATTTCATGTGGCGTAATTGCAATATGTCCAAAACAAATAAGTGCACGCCATCGTGATTTATTTTAAGATAAATCCAGAAATACTAAAAGCGGCTAAAAGTGAAAAAGGCTAAAAAGCACAATAGGTTTAAAATATGTAAATAACTAGATAATTAGGCCAAATATTAATAGTTAAGCGACTGTGCTAGAACCACGGAATTTGGGAGTGCCTAACACCTTCTCCTGGATTAACAGAATTCCTTACTCGGATTTATGGTCGCAGACAAATCAAAACAGAGTCAAAATTTCCCCGATTTGGGATTTTAAAACAAAACGGTGTACTGGAGCATCGTAAAAAATTCGGGTGGCGACTCTGAAATAATAATAAGTCCCAAAACCGAATAATGTCACTTTAATTGGAAAAACTCCCTTACTACCCTCACCCGGTGAAAAAGGAGGTGTGACAGACATGATATCCAGTGAGCAGTAATGTGGGCAGAAATTATACATATTGCTAGAAAACAATTAAATCAAACACTTGGATATTATAGGCATGATTGCTAATGCATGTTTGTTGGACATATTGATAAATCAAATGGGCAGGATTTCTAATGCAATTATAACATCAACCCTATCGGCAGGACCTCTAATATGCAGATATAGAATTCAGAATTAACATTTCCAACGAAAGTCCTATAGGCAGGATTTCTAAGCACAACATAGAACTTGTACAGTTTTGAACAAGAATTAACAGCATAGCTAAAACTCTATATGCAGGATTTCTACCCAGTTAATAAAGGAAATAAGAAAACCCCCCAATTTTACTATATACCCAGATATGTTCATTATAGACTTATTACAAACCAGAGTAATTGATAAATTACATAATAGTAATAAGATACACTATAGGGAGCCTTCGTTAGGCCCAGATAAACCTGGGAACTAGGCCGTCAAACCAGTCACCTTTGAGGCTCATCTCATATGTACATCATAGTCAATAGTGAGGGACTAACCCATAGCACATATAGAACCAAGTTATTGATGTGTCAAAGTTCCCAAGGGCCTCAGGGACCTAGGGAAATGCTCACACCAGAACCACATATTCAGAAGATGACTCACAAGATATTGGAAACCGGTTCCCAGTGTGTCAGAGTTCACAAGAGTCTCATGTGGACCCTGAGCAGTGCTCACATTGAGATGGTTGAGGATAGAACCTAAGGGACTAAGAATGGGATTTTTCGAAAGAGTATCAGCATATAAGAGGAGGTAGAGACAGGTTTAAATAGTTCTGAGTTCAGAAGAAACAAAGTTCAGAACATAGAATTGTACTCAGCAAAACAAGCAAGGTTTGTAAAGAACATAGTTTCAAAGAGACCTAATTATACTAAGTGAGCATGCTGAAATTTAGGACAACCATTATTTAATCACAGTAAGAACTTAGGCAAAACAGTAAGATCATCATAAGAATGCAGAGGGACACCAGACATGCTAGCAAACAAATTGACAGGGCTCATGAATTAAGTAACAATACATTTCTACAAAGTTAGGATACGTTAACTAATTGCATGTTGATAGTATCTTAAGGAATGCAAAGTTCATAACAGGTGCAGGATTAACAAACAGTGTGTATGGAAAAGTTTAAACATTAAGCCAGCTTTTAAGAGGATTCATATTATTCAAAATAACTAATCTTAAATAAATAGTGTTAACTATAGGATTAGACAAAGTCATAGAAGCATAATGGCAGAATCATAGTCGGAATTTAAACATACTGGTAGAGCAACACATATTATGAAAGCATGGAGAATGACATTACAAGGGATTAAGGCTTACCAGTTAAGCAGGAAAGCAAGTAAGTATACCACATGAATTAAGTCCACAATCACTTGGCCTTGGCTTTCAGTCGGCCAAGACCAGTAACAATGAGCACAGAATCAGAGTAAACGAGCTAAGTTTTTAGTGAGAATATTAGAGTTTGAGACTGTCTTAAAGGGGAGGGAGGAAAGGGTTTAAATAGTGTTCAATTAGGTGACTAAATAAGGAAGGAAATCAAACACATATGAATAAGGAAAGAAATTAATCACAGAATAAATAATGCAGGGTTCAGTAAATTAACAGGGCATAACAGCATGTAATCAAGCGAGTAACAGAAATAAGGAAAATATCAATTAACAATCAGTTTCACGGCAAATAAGGGAAAGAAATAATGAAAACACGATAGATTGAACATAATAAGGAAATATCAGTACCATACGAGAAAGGAAAGAGTAAAAATCTCAGTAAAAGATTTCAAACCCTAATTTTTAGGTAAACCATAAAATCAGCAGAGAAACAAGGTTAAAATAATCACACACTGCATATAATGAATGTAGACAAGAGATTGTTCAAAGAAAAACCAAAATCGACCCATATTTGGTTCAATTACATATCTGAAACCCTAATTTGGGTACGCCACAAAAATTGATAGAAAATAAAGGTAAAGAATTACATATTTTAATAAAATGAACATAGACAAGAAGTTATTCAAAAAAAAACATAGAATCGAACCACATCTGGTTCGATTAAAGAAAATCTGAAACCCTGTTTTGGGTAAGTAAAAGAATTTAAGGGAAAGAGGCAGATTCAGGAGTAATAAAGTGAATATAGAATCAGGGAGGTTTGCCTGACGGCGCTAGGATTTGAGAAGCGGGAGGGGGGGGGGAGACGAGAGAGGTAGTGTATAGAGATGACGGGTAGGTGGAAATTATTTATGGTTTGGACGGATGGGTTAATTAAAAAGGGATGGAGGTGTTTGAGCTGGTGATCTTCAAAGATCAACGGCTATGATTTAAAAGGGGATTGGGTCGGGGTTTTAAACGGGTATGGATTTGGGTTAATGGATATTTGGGTGTTGGGTATTGGATTGGTGTATCGGGCTGGGTAATGGTAGTGTATAGGTCCGAAATTAATTAAGAAAAAGGGCTAGATTTTAAATACACAATTAAATTAGTAAATACTTTATAAAAAATAACTAATAAATAATAAAAATTTCATTTGTGAATGAAAATGATTTAAAATAATTACTTAATATTATAAAAATATAAAAAGTCATTTTTTGTATAAATAATGTAATTATGCATATATATATAGGCTATTATTGCAAGATATGCAATTTTAGCCTCAGGATGCAAATATAATTATGATAAATACACCAAAATATTTAAAACTTAATATGGATATATATGATGAAAATTAAATGATATATCATCATAAAAGTTATTTGAAAAATGCAATTAATAATTATTTATATAATAAGAATACAAGAATAAATTGATTAAAACCCTTTAAAAATTATGGGAAAATACTTGTTGATGCTCATGCACTATTTTGAAGGTATATATGTATTTTTGAGAAATATGAGAAAAAATTGGGTATCAACAGTTGCCCCTCTTTACCCGGTACAAATGAAAGAGTTGTCGGGTAAAGAAATGACGACCAATTTTGACCGAATAGGGTGATTTGAAAGATATAGGCTGCACTCTGGCTTCTGAGCTGCCTACATATCCCTAGTTTTATAGGAATCAGGCTGTGTGTAGTTCCGGAACTAATGATGGTGTAAATCAATGGAGTTGTTGCAAGAACGGACAAAAGGTTCCAAATAGGATTAATTGGGTTTTGAAACAGTTATGGGTAAATGAGACTGGGTAAAGGCTGGTGGATGGTTATGTTTCGGATACTTTGAAGGATGTGGATGGAAAATGGAGCGGGATTGCTCTTGTTGGGATAACGGTTACTCCCTGGACCACCTGCAAATTTACAAAAATACATTGCAAGTACATATGCATAAATTATTGCATAAACTTAGACATGATGGAAATTCCCTTTGGACTATGAAGACCGTCTTTGGACGGTGAGGATGACGTCCTTAGACCATGACGCCAGGGCCATGAATTGTGTGGCAAGAGATTCGCAGGTCATGAAATGATGTTCTCGGGCCATGAAGATTGTGCCTCCGGACCATGATGCCTTTGAATAATTATGTGCAAGTTTGAGAGATCCTCATGCCATGGCATGATGTCTTCCGACGATGAGGATGATGCCTCTCAAACTATGACGCCTTCGAACAAGTTGGCTATATTTCAGCCCATGAGGTGCAGAGGTATGATGCTAAAGGTGATAACAACACAGAGCTTAGTCTTATGTAAATGGAAGGCAATGCTTAGCCTTATGCAGAATGTGAGGCAAGGTTTATCCTCATGCAAGGATTGAGACAGGGCTTAGTCTCATGTAGAGAGAAGGAAATTCTTAGCCTTATGCAGATGGGAGGCAGGGCTTAGCCTCATGCAGGAATTGAGATAGGGCTTAGTCTCATGCATAGAGAAGGCAATGCTAAGCCATATACAGATTGGGAGGCAGGGCTTAGCCTCATGCAAGATTGAGACATGGCTTAGTCTCATGCAAAGAGAAGGCAATGCTTATCCTTATGCACATGGGAGGCAGGGCTTAGCCTCATGAAGGAATTAAGACAGGGCTTAGTCTCATGTAGAGAGAAGGCAATTCTTAGCCTTATGCAGATGGGAGGCAGGCTTTAGTCTCATGCATATAGAAGAAGATTCTTAGCCTTATTCAGATGGGAGGCAGGTTTTAGCCTCATGCAGGATTGAGATAGGGCTTGGTCTCATGTAGAGAGAATGAAATCCTTAGCCTTATGCAGATTGGGAGGCAGGGGTTAGCCTCATGCGAGATTGAGACAGGGCTTAGTCTTATGCAAAAAGAAGGCAATGCTTAGCCTTATGCATATGGAAGGCAGGGCTTAGCCTCATGTAGGAATTGAGATAGGTCTTAGTCTCATGTAGAGAGAAGGTGCTTAGCCTTATGCAGATGGGGAGGCAGGGCTTAGCCTTATGCAGGAATTGAGACAGGGCTTAGTCTCATGCAAGGGGAAGGAAATGCTTAGCCTTATGAAAAATAGGGAGACAGGTCTGAGCCTCATGCAAGAATTGAGACAGAGCTTAGTCTCGTGCATATGCAAGAGTAAGAGTGAAGAATTCTTAGCTGACAACGTGTTTTGTGTATAGCAATTATGTTGTTGCGCCGATACTTATTATTCATGCATCCAAAGAAATATTTGTGCATTTTGCGGGGAGGTTGGTTCGTGTCTTTGTCTGCTTAATCTGCTCCGCTCTGCCCGAGGGTCCTATTCAAGTTACCATGGGTAGCATTTGGCTAAAAAGTAATGTTTCTTTTCAAAAGAATGCATATATAGTTTTCAAACACATAGTAATATGCAATTTAGAAATTAGTTAAGTGGAGGAACAATTTATTACCCTCCAAATTCCAGATGATTTTCTAAGACAATGGAGAGATCATGGTTTTACCCATATCCATTTTGTTGTTATCCGAATTGCTCGCACTTATCATGGAAGAAAAGGTCAACCTGTTGTTGCTCGACTTTCTCTTCTAGATACAAGATACTTGGAATACCAACATGCAAATTTGGGTACTGCAGAAGTTACCTTGAATGCAGGGACTGTCTTCATAACTATCTTTCCATATTTCAACATGTCCCTTTTTGACCCATACTTAACCGAAGCACTAAAAATCCAAGTCCAAATTAAAGGTGCCCCACAAGCCAAAGATTATATCCAAGCCACTCTTCATCACCAAATGGCGTGGCGGGTCCAAAATCATGCCATTGATCTATGCCTTCCCGGAGGAGAAAATGCTTTACTCTTGAATATTTATGCTACCAAAGGAAATACCATGTGCACCCAAATACCCAGACAAATTTCTAGAAATGAGCTTGTCAAAATTCTTCCGGATTCCTGGATTAAAAATTATGAAAGGTTAAGGGAACCAAAAGAACCTCTAAAATCTGGTGAGCCAACTTTTACTAAAAGAAATGACAAAACCATTTCCATAAGCTTTGACCAATCCCATCTCAAAAAACCCTATAAAACCATCTTTTCTTGCAATATGATCCAACCTAAAGACACAAACCCTGACCCTGACCCTGAGAGAGAACCTTTCTGGAATATACAAACTATCATGGAAGAACATGACTGGTGTAAACATTTTGACAAAGACGGCAAAAGAGTTTGGTGGTTCAAATGCCCCTTTACGGGACACTGCCCTTGGGATCTCGGCTGCGACTGCCAAGAATGTTTTGAAGATCCAAGTGAAGAATATGATGAACACCACCTGCGTCATTCGGAAAGATTTGGCCACAACAATCCTAAACCAAAATCCAAGAAAAAAGGGAAAACTACTGAAAAGCAATTTCGAGCCAGATATAAAAATAAAGACCCTTCAATTGGCTAATTAAGCCGTCCAGGTAAATATGAATTTCTTGTCAGTTACAAACCCCAAGAATGGCCAAAATTACCATAAAAATTCACTCCAAGTTGGGAAGATAGTGAAACCACCCCAAAACCAAAACCGCCATCAGCTCGTAACCCAGAACCCAAAAAGCCACCTGAACCTAAAACTCCATCAACCCAAAAGTCCACACTCCCACAAATATTCATGTTGAGCCCTTCAAGTTCCACCTGTACCCAAGATTTTCCTCCACTCCAACCTTTTGAAAAAGAAGGTATCAGCCATGCTCCAAAAATCCCCAAAAAAATATAGTGCTACCTTCTGGAGAAAAACCCCCAACAAGTGACATCGAGGCAACAATGAACTGGAAATCAGAAAATTCTATCTTCCAAAATAAAGTGCTCAATAATATTGGCAACACCATAAAAAATGTGGCCCATACACAAAACAAGTTAATGAGCAAAGTGGAAACAATTGAGAAAAAGGTGGAGCAGACATCGTCTCAACATGTAGGACTAATCAAAGCCTTGGAGCTAAGATTGGCAAATATACAATATCAGATTTGTCGGCCAGGAACTTCACTTTTCCAGTTCTTCCAGCAACAACAAAAGGAGACGATTTCAATCAAAGAACAAATTCAACTTTTGAGAAATGACTGCTTTGAGTCACAAAAAACCCCATTTTTCCCTTCAAAATCTACTTTCTTCCCCATGTCAACACAAGCATATTCCCCATCAAAACTGGACAACACCTTTTCCACTTTTCCTACCACCTCACAGAATCCTATCTCTTTCACCCAGCCTTTAAAAGAAGAACCTGAATTCGATATTGCAAAAATGTTTTGGTAAAGGAAAGATGATCTTGCAGCCAAGCAACAAACCAAGAAAAGGCGAGACCAAGGATAAAGTTCAAAAGGGTCCAAACTAGAAAGTCTGATGATTTTGATCAGAAGACTCCAGACTTCTATGTCTCCCAACCAAAAAACATGTCAGAAGGAGATACACCACATGGTCAAAATCTCTAAATTCATCAGACGATGATACAATGGAAGATAGCTCTCAATCCATCAATGAATCCACAATAAACTATTCTGACGAAGACAATCTCCCAATATTTTGAGCCAACCAAGAGACCCCGAAATATCTGAAGTAGAGGAGGATCAAGAAGGCATGACGAATGAACGAATCCCAGAAAGAATACATGAACCCATGGCGTCAAAACCAGTTGGAACTGGCTTCCACACTTTCACCTTAGATGACGTCAAGGTTTCAAAATGGCCCCAAAGGATCCAAGACTTCTATACTTGGATGGTGACCAAAAATTTGGTGGAGCGAGAAAAGTATATCATCCTGTCAGAACTAACTTCACGGTTCTCAGGAATCCTCAGAGTTTGGTGGAATTCACTTGGGATTCAAGACAAAAATATTTTTCTTACATCCCAGGATTTTGCCTTCAACAGCAGGATCCTAGATGAAGTTTTCTGCGGAGATACTAGCCAAAGGCAGGAGAAGATGCGAAGACAACTCTCCGAGATGAAGTGTTTGTCACTCGACAGAAATGACATTGACATGCATTTTCAAAAAATGGCAAAGATGTACTTTGAAATCGACGGAGACATCAACCTGAAGCAAGCCTTTGTCTCTTCCCTTCCAAAGATGTTGGCAAGCCGAACCATGACCATCATTGAAGAAAAGTTTCAATCAATAACAATCCCACAAGTTGGCTACATTAGGCAAGCTATTTTCGTAGCATTGGAGGACATTTGTACAAAGCGCGCAGCCCTAAAACAAATTATCCAGCACAATCCAGCGCTTGACAAAGCATGTTGTAGATCCGATCTGGAAATATGTAAGACGTAGAAGGCCTGAAAATTTTCACAAGAAAAACATATGCTTTATTTGCCACAAGATTGGACATTTCGCAAAAAAATTTCCCCAATCTAGAAGATCTGTCAAACTCCTTGAAGAGATTTAAGATTACACTTGCATACATCTCGGAAAAGAGGAGGACCTTGAATCCATATTCTCAGTGGATGATGAACCTAGTGAAGGGAATGGGCACTACCAAATATCAGACCCAATGATCGAAGCTCGAGAGGAGATCAACGCTCTCGTAGTCATTCCTCAAGTAGAACTCAAAGTCTATTCATCCAAATAGGACAAACCAACTCGAGTTATTGCTTTCATCGACACTGGAGCTGCCTATTCACTCATAAATCCTGCAGTTCTCCCTGAAGATCAATGGATGCCGCACTTTAAGGATTTTAACACTGCATCGAATGAAATCCTGACTACCACCGTCATCACAAAGCATCCGGTCACAATTGAGTTTTTTCTAGGATTGAAGTACAGAACCAAGCTGATAGGGTCGGATGTACCAGGAAAAGATCTTATTGTTGGATTCAACATTTACAAACAACTTAGAGATCAACTTCAAATCAAGGCTAACGGGATAGATTTTAAGAAGCAGTTCAAACCTTATTCTGAGATTCCAAGGCTATTCCAAATGACCAACGACGAACAAATCAAGGAGATTGAGAAAAATCTCATTGAGAATTCTTGTGCTGAGTCCCACAAGGATTTCATGAAGAAAGGAAAAAGCCCATTATCGGAAAACAAAGAGTTTTTTATCAAGCTCCCTTTCAAGAATAATGGAAATATCAATCCAATGAAAGCCAGTCATTCAGGCATGAATCCAGATCATCTTCAGCTTGCAAAGAAAGAATGCGAAGAACTTTTGGAATTTTATCTAATAGAGCCATCAGATTCACAATGGGCATGCGAAACATTTTATGTCAACAAAAGAGTTGAGCAGACGAGGAAAACTTAGGTTAGTCATTAATTACCAACCACTTAACCATTTCTTCCAAGATGATAAATTCCCTATCCCAAATAAACTCACTCTTTTCTCCCACTTAGCCAAGGCCAAATATTTTTCCAAGTTTGATTTAAAATTTGGATTTTGGCAATTGGGAATCCACCCTGAAGAAAAACCCAAGACGGGATTTTGCATCCCCGATCATCACTTCCAATGAAAAGTCATGCCCTTCAGTTTGAAAACTACACCCTCCTTGTTCCAAAAAGCCATGATAAAAATATTCCAGCCCATCCCCCATACCTCTTTAGTTTACATTGATGACATCATGTTATTTAGTGGTACATTGGAGGAACATGTCAACTTGGTTCGTCAGTTTGAGGCATTGATAACACTCTATGGGATCATGCTTTCAACAAAAAAGATGGTTCTTGCCCAACAAGACATTGATTTTCTTGGAATGTATTTTGCCCAAGGTGCATACAGTCCAGGACCACATATATGTCAAGAACTACTCAAGTTTCCAGATACCAGCTTCACAACAAAGCAGATCCAACAGTTCTTGGGTAAAGTAAATTATGTGAGAGATTTCATCCCAAATATCTCTACATACATTTCTCTGCTCACAGAAATGCTCAAGAAAAATGCTCCATCATGGGGAAAGAAACAAGATGAAGCAGACAGGGAAATAAACGAGATTTTTAAAAATTTCAAGTCCCTCCACATCCCTTCTGACGGTAAGAAGATACTGCAAACTGATGCCAGCAATGAATATTGAAGTGCCTTCCTATTTGAAGAAAAATATGGCAAGAGAAAGATATGCGGATATGCCAGCGGAAAACTCAAAGATGTCGAGCAACATTACCACTCCACCTTCAAGGAAATTCTTGCAGTAAAGAATGGAATCAAGAAATTCAATTTTTTCCTGATTCACACTGAATTTTGATAGAAATGGATATGAAGGCCTTCCCAAAGATGATCCAGATAAATGCGAAGATTATTCCCAATTCTCAGATTCTCAGATGGCCCAATGGTTCTCTCCATACGAGTTTCAAGTCAGGCACCTGAAAGGAAAGGATAATATTCTCGCAGATTTTCTGTCTCGACCGGAAGAGTTCTCAAAGAGATTTACCCCAGGAAAACTGAAGTCAAAGAAAAAGCTAATCAACCACATCTTCATTCTTTCAAATGTACCAGGAACAAGTTCATTGAAGCCAACAGATCATCCATTGGAGTTATTCAACCTCATGGATCCCTTTGATCCGTCAATTATTATGGAAAGAAGAACTTATTATGAGCTCCAAGTTTTCCGACAACATGGAGGATCCATTCTCAAACCTTATGGGGTCAATCCAGAATATCCATTCTGTCATATATTCATAACACAAGACAAGGTTTTTCCACAAGAACTATTATGGTTTTTCTGGTACCTATGCCATTAGTACTACATTTTCATGGAATTCAAGTGCAACGTCTTCAAATATTTTAACCACATTGAACTAGATCTTAAAGTATTTTTTACTATGGTTCAAGTCTAGGAGATATTGGATAAAATGATTCAATGGTTCCTACAAAGCAAAGGTATTCATGTTTTATAGGCTAGAGAAGATTATTAACTGAAAAATCCAGGAAGAAGCAGAAGCGTCATTCTGGAGGAAATTTTCGATGTCCATTTTATCCATGGAAGAAGATTATAGTGAAGCACAAAGAATTATCTTCCAGCAAAACAAGTGCATCCCGAGATAAATATGGCCAAAAGTTTGGGCAAGCTGGAATTATACCGGCACTCATCCTCACTGGGAAAAAGTCCGAGAAACAGCAAAGGAATATCAAACTCCGTATGAAATCATCCGGGAAAAAATCACTCATGACATCTCAAGATTAAGGTTGCGAATCAAAATCCTCAATCCAAAAGAGAAGGAACATAGAGAAGAAGAACAGTCGAGTTCCAGGCATTACTACACAAGATCTTTGAAAAGATGCCTAAAAGACAAACCGAGAAAATCAATGGAAGATAATCATCCCTGTTAATCTCACCATAATCCTACATTACCTACCAAAAAACCCTAAAAAATCATCTACCCATGCCAAGAAAAAATTCCACATCCTTCTAAACCATATGGGTCCCACTTTCACATGCTTCCATATGCCTCCACATGCTTCGTCACATGCAACACACTATTTTCACATGCTTTCACATGATCCCACAAACTTTCACATGCTAAACCATCTGTACTTCACCCGTTTCACATGTTTTCAGTTTTTAGTTGCTTTACCTAAAGTTCCTTCACATCTAAAAAGGGACCCACTTGTAGATAGGTTTTCCATGTAAGATAGGTTTATTTATAATATAAGTTTGTCTTGTAATAACCTCCTAGTCCTATATAAAGGAGGCCTTGTAGTAGTTCTAAGATCATCTTGAAAACTATCTTGTAACCTTTGTAAAACTTTGTGATATACTACATATGAGTTCCTTCTAAATTTCCCTCTTGTTCTTTCTTTTGAATGGATGGAAAGGCCGGTCCATGTATGAAAATAGAGTAAGAATACTCTAAGAAAGTTATCTTGTTGTAGTACGAATGTTTTCTGAGTTATAACAGCTAAGGCTGGTTAAAGTACAAAAGTTTTATGAGTTGTGTAGCTTGGAAAGCCGTCCCTTATAAGTTATGATGCTAGCCCCTTTGTACGAAAACTTTTGCGACTATAAGCAAATTAACTGTCAGTGTAGCTTGGCAATAGCCAGCCCTTTTTGTAAGAAACGTTTCATATTTATGATATAGTTTGCTTTCTTGGAGTCTCTTGCTCTATTCTTTGTACTGTGGTAGTCCTCCTCAAAACTCTACCCTAATTAACTAAATGACTTTCTAGCTATTCTATATGTTGCTGTTGGTTGAACTTGCTTCAGAATTATGAGGGTCCTCCTCAAACTTCTGCCCCAGTTTCTGATTGTGGCAAAATGGAAATTTAATTGAATTGTGACTGAATGGCCTCATTTTGTAGAAATCCCCATGGTGTAATGAAAGCTGTTTTCTTTACGTCTTATTCGTCCATCCAAATCTGATGATAAACCGCAAAACAATCTACAAATAATTGGAGTTCATGCTTAGCGTAATTGTTGATCAAGATGTGTATATTTGGTAGTGGAAAATTATCCTTGGGACTTGATCTGTTTAGATCCCAATAGTCGACATACACCCTGAATTTTCTATCTTTCCTTGGAACCGGTACAATGTTGGTTAACCAGGTTGGGCACTCAACTACCCCGAGGACCTTGGCTTTGATCTGCTTGGTGACTTCTTCCTTCATTTTCAGGCTCATGTCTTTGAACTTTCTGATTTTTTTCTTCACTGGCGGACACATTGGATTTGTAGGTAGCTTGTGAGCTACTATGGATGTGCTCAACCCTGTCATATCATCGTATGGCCATGCAAAAATATCCTCATATTCATTTAGAGAACGAGTGTATTCTTCCTTCTCTGATGGTGACAAGTGGATGTTTATGCGAGTTTCTTTGATGGTTTCGGAATCTCCCAAATTGAATATCTCAGTTTCGTCCAGGTTGGACTTTGGCTTGTTCTCAAAATTCTCAACTTCTCTAACAATTTCCTCGGGTATCACATCTTCTTCTTCTATTTCTTCTGAGTCACAGTCCTTGTGTTGCGTTGTCTCATTACATGTCACAGTCGTTGGTTCATCAAGGTAAGAAATAGTAATGCTGTAGAGAAAAAATATGAAAGATAATGATAACAAAACATTAAATTATTGATAAAAATGCTGAAATTTTGAACAAAGTAGCATTTAAATGACTTCAAACAATGTTTTCCAAAACGAAATACTGAAAGAAAGATGTTTTTGAAACAGCATGCTCAAAAGAATTGTTTTCCAAATAACACTAGTAGCCATGCTACCCCGGGACTCGTCTGGCCCTAGATGGTGTGGCGGTCCAGTTTTTGAGAAATGCTCCCCTCTCTATTGTCTGAATGATAAGGCCTTCTTCCTCCTCCTCCTCAACTATCACATTGCAATCCATATCTTTATCTTCCAAAAACAGGCTCCTTAACCCCGCCAAAGCTTCTTCTTCTTTGGATCCTCATATTGTATCGGCCTGATGAAAGGATTGACTCAGTTGGATGCTCAATAGGTTAATAGGGACCACACCATGGCAGCGACCAATCATTATATTCTTGCCAGGTATACAGATATTCAAGACCAAAAGTTGTACCATGACGTTTCAGTTGTATTGGCTTGGTAATGCCTTGGAGTTTCTTCCCAAGTCCTTTTTTGGGTTCATACCCCAACCATGCCAGTATGCTTTCTATTTTGTTGCTCCACCATTTATCTTTCTCAATTGCATTGACGCGCTCGATGCGGTGATAAGTCTCTCCGCCCAACTTCCTTCTATTTTCCACGACCGGAACAGTTTGATTGGTATAAATGGGATTGCTCCCATCTCCATGAATGATCACTTCTTCATGATTCCATTAAAATTTCATAGCCTGGTGCAAAGTTGACGCAATAGCCCCAACGGCATGTATCCAAGGTCATCTTAACAGCAAAATTGTAGGACGCGGATATGTCTAGCAACTCAAATTAAACATTGAACCAAGTGGGACCCATGTGCAAGCATAAATTGGTTTCCCCGATTGTGGCTCTTTGTGACCCGTCGATCGCCTTTCCATTCATAGTCCCTGCTTGTATTTCATGCAAACCCTTGCCCAACCTTTTTAGAGCTGTCTATGGACAGATGTTGAGGTTGGATCCTCCGTCTATCAAAACCCTGGCAATGAACTTATCCTCGCATTGCATTGTGATGTGCAGTGCCATGTTGTGGCCCAATCCCTCTGGCGACAACTAATCTTCGTGAAAGGTGATGTTGTGGCTTTCCAGCACTTGCCCCACTATGTTGGCCATTTCCCCACTGGTGATATTGTTGGGCACGTACACTTCATTCAACACCTTCATCAGAACATTCCTATGCGCCTCAGAATTTTGCAGCAGTGATAGGATGGATATCTGGGCGGAAGTTCTGTTAAGATGGTCTACCATAAAATATTCCCTTGCATTTACCTTCCTCCAAAGATCATCCAGACCGGTTTCAATGATGGGTTGTTTGGCAGTGGCTTCCTTATTTGTTCCTCCCAAACTCTCAGGTGTATAGATTCTTCCAGTTCTGGTCATCCCTTGTGCAACACTAGACTATTCCATTTTTGTCATCCCTTTCCTCCTAGCTTCGGCAACATAATCCCAAGGTATAACATTGGATTTAAAGGGCGGTGTGGATGATACCTTCACAGTGAAGGGTGTGGTTACTTCTACTTCAAATGGGGCAGGTGTGTTGTCACTTCGATTTCAAACGGAGTTGATGCGACTATCTCAACTCTGACCGGTAGTTGTACTTGTACCATAATAGGACTGAATGTGACTGCAGGTTTTGTAGGGTCATCACCTTCCCGAATAAGACCAATTGACCCTTCAGGATCCTATTCTACATCAGTTTCTTTCACATTTACTACTTCACCCCTATGGTTCGGGAGAGGGTTGTTGCGGACATTGGGCGCGGCTTCTTTTGCTTGTTTGACTATGGTATCAATCAGTATCTGAATCTTGTCTTTCAAAGTGCGGCATTCATCGATGGTATGTCCCTTTATGCTAGAATGGTATGCACATGTTTTTTTGGGTTGACCCACTGGGAGGAGTTTTCCATGGCAACGGTGGGATAGGGGTGACATATCCGGCTGCCTTCAATCTTTCATATAACTGGTCGATGGGTTAAGCAATAGGGGTGTATTGTGTGGGTGGTTTGCGATCAAAATTGGGCCTGGGTTTTTAATAGTTTGGACGAGCTGGAGGTGAATGATAGTACGCTGGTTGGGTGTTATAAGTGTGGTAGGTAGTGGCGGGTTGAGGATATCTGGGAGGTTAAGGTTGGTATGTGGGTGGAGATGTTTGGTATACGAATGGAGATTTTGGACCTTGGGCTACCATTATTGTCCCTACTTCTTTCTTCTTTGATATGCCAACTGATTGGAATGCTTTGTTCGTGGCCTGCAGTGCCTCAAAATTTGATACGATTCTATTTTTGATACCTTCTTCAATCCTTTCTCCGAGCTTGATGATGTAATTGTGATTCTCAATGACCATTAACATCTCATAATATTGTGGATCTTGAGCTATGACAAAGAATTTGTTCATCTGCTCTTCATCTAATGCCGGCCTGACCTTTGCTACTTCTGACGTCCACCGAGTAACATACTCGCGGAAGGTCTTTGTTGGCTTCTTCTTGAGATTCTGTAGGTAGAAGAAATCCGGTGCATTTTCTGTATCTATCCATTAAGTCTGATGCCATGCTTACCCAATTATCCTATTTCTTGGGATTTTGACTTATGTACAAAGATAGGGCATCTCCGGTGAGGCTTCTCATGAATAGTTTCATGTGAATCCTTTCGTCCTTCCCAACCCCTACGAGCTTGTCCCATTAGGTTCTCAAATGTACATATGGGTCACCTGTTCCATCAAACATTTCAAACTTAGGAGGTTTGTAATCCTTCGGCAGTTCCACGTCTGGCTGAATGCACTGGTCCTCATAATTCAGACCTTCAATTACTTTACCTCCTTCAACACTCTGGACTCGACTTGTGAGCTTCTTGAGCTCCGTTTCCATGTGTCACTTCGATTTCAAACGGAGTTGATGCGACTATCTCAACTCCGACCGGTAGTTGTACTTGTACCACAATAGGAGTGAATGTGACTGCAGGTTTCGTAGGGTCATCACCTTCCCGAATAAGACCAATTGACCCTTCAGGATCCTATTCTACATCAGTTTCTTTCACATTTACTACTTCACCCCTATGGTTCGGGAGAGGGTTGTTGCGGACATTGGGCGCGGCTTCTTTTGCTTGTTTGACTATGGTATCAATCAGTATCTGAATCTTGTCTTTCAAAGTGCGGCATTCATCGATGGTATGTCCCTTTATGCTAGAATGGTATGCACATGTTTTTTTGGGTTGACCCACTGGGAGGAGTTTTCCATGGCAACGGTGGGATAGGGGTGACATATCCGGCTGCCTTCAATCTTTCATATAACTGGTCGATGGTTTAAGCAATAGGGGTGTATTGTGTGGGTGGTTTGCGATCAAAATTGGGCCTGGGTTCGTGGCCTGCAGTGCCTCAAAATTTGTTACCATTCCACTTTTGATACCTTCTTCAATCCTTTCTCTGAGCTTGATGATGTAATTGTGATTCTCAATGACCATTAACATCTCATAATATTGTGGATCTTGAGCTTTGACAAAGAATTTGTTTATCTGCTCTTCTTCTAATGCCGGCCTGACCTTTGCTGCTTCTGACGTCCACCGAGTAGCATACTCGCGGAAGGTATTTGTTGGCTTCTTCTGGAGATCTGTAGGTAGAAGATATCCGGTGCATTTTCTGTATCTATCCATGAAGTCTGATGCCATGCTTACCCAATTAGCCTATTTCTTGGGATTTTGACTTATGTACAAAGATAGGGCGTCTCCAGTGAGGCTTCTCATGAATAGTTTCATGTGAATCCTTTCGTCCTTCCCAACCCCTACGAGCTTGTCCCATTAGGTTCTCAAATGTACATATGGGTCACATGTTCCATCAAACATTTCAAACTTAGGAGGTTTGTAACCCTCCGGCAGTTCCACGTCTGGCTGAATGCACTGGTTCTTATAATTCAGACCTTCAATTACTTACCTCCTTCAACACTCTGGACTCGAATTGTGACCTTCTTGAGCTCCGCTGCCATGTTTTTAATGAGTAAGTCCTTCTCGGCGGATTCTGGTGTATATGAGACTTGTTGAGTGGAGTAGGGTAGGGTTTCCACATATATGGGATTGTTTTGATGAATGCCTGGGGTTTGTGTGTAGTGGTGCTCATTGGTTGAATTTTGAGGATCGGGGATAGGCTGTGAGGTATTTTGAGGAGTGTGAAAAGTGTTTTACGGATATTGAGTCGGGGGATGCTGGGGTTGAGGGGGTGTATGTATGGGTAAATGATTACGATTTTAGGGAGGTGTTGCATATTGGTGGGGTGCGGGAGGATTTTGTGGACGTTGGTTTAGTGTGTTTTGAGGATGTACTGGGTTTTGGGTGTTTGGTTGGTTGATATCTAGGATGTTTAGGGTAAGGGAGAGGTTTGCCGAGTTGCGGAACTGCTCAAGCTCTCCTTGCAATTCAAGTATTGTATGTTCCAGCCGTAAGACCAAATCATTTAGTTCCAGAGTACTCCGACCATCGGAAGTTTCCACATTCTCAGCATGTGTAACGGTCGTCTTTCCTGACACCACTCATATCGTCCATCTTAGATTTTCCTTTGCTTTTTGGATTACTTGGAGGAGGAAGAGGTGGAGGGCCTCTGGATCTGATGTGATATTCTAATGATGCCAGTGTCATGACCCAAATCGATGGGCCGCGATGGGCACCCGGTACCTTACTCAACCGAGTACCAATGTAACGTATCTTTATTATTACATCATCATATACATGTGACATACGCTCCTAATAGGCCAACATGATAATTTATAAACTCAAAACATAGGCCGACAAGGCTGTAAAATATTTCACGTACACGACATATGTCTACAAGCCTCTAAGAGTACATAAATGTCATAAAGGTCGGAACAAGGCCCGACCATACTAATCAGTACATGTCCTAATCATACCGACCACATAAGCAACTCCGGAGCAAATGGAGCGCACCAACACCTTCCGCTGAGCTGATAGCCTACATGGAGGATTCTCGACCTGTCTATCAGAACATGCGGGCATGAAACGCAGCATCCCTAGGCCAAAGGGACGTCAGTACAAATAATTTACCGAGTATGTAAGGCACATTAATAAGTACACAACAAACATGGAAGAAATATAGAGTAACTGACTCAACCTGTAAGTCTGGATAGCTTTGTAAATCATGAAATAATTATAGTGTCATGCATATGCATATCAATGTCATCTCGTGCATAGGTATATGTTTCATAACATCATCAGGCCTCTGAGGGCATCCCATAATATCATCTCAGCCACTGTGGGCAAAATCAGCAACGTATACCAGCTGATCAGGTGGTGGTGCGTATATAATGCCATAACCTTTCCCATATCCCATATACATATATATACATACATATATACGCGTATATAATGCCGTTTGAATATACATACATATATATGCGTATATAACACCGTTTGAATTATATGTCAGCCACTGTGGGCAACATCATCATCATATACCTGCTGATCAGGTGGTGGTGCGTATATAACACCGTAACCTTTTCCCATATACCATATACATATATTTACATATATACGCGTATATAATGCCGTTTGAATATACATACATATATATGCGTATATAACACCGTTTGAATTATATGTCAGCCACTGTGGGCAACATCATCATCATATACCTGCTGATCAGGTGGTGGTGCGTATATAACACCGTAACCTTTTCCCATATACCATATACATATATTTACATATATACGCGTATATAACACCATCTGGTCATGGGTCAATGCACAGGTATGAAATGCATGAAAAGTACGTAATATTCTCCATATTCTTTCCGGATAAACTTTTCCAACTGCATATTGTTCTGAGACCCATGAACAGAAAATAATAATAATTATCCTGGGGAATCAAGAATATAGACACCCCTACTATTTCTATGAATAGAGTAATTTATAGAAATTGTGTATTTGCTCGTTTCTTCAGTATAATTTGGATCATGCCAAAAGAAAGAAGGGATAGCCTTAACATACCTGGGGTAGGGAAAAAATATGTATGCTATTCTTGGAAAATGTTGCACCGTACCCCTTTAGAACCACAAAATTCACACGTTGTTAAGCTTCCAATAATTTCTCGTTGAGTTTTTGGTTGGAAAATGTTTGTTGATACTTGCTAATCGTTCTGGATTTAAAATTTTTGGTTGAAAGCTATTCTGTAAAAATGGGCTAACATTTGGGTTTTGGTTTAAGGGATCTTTTATGTAAGATTGATTCTGATTCTAATGGGTAAGTATTTTGTGAATATGAAAGATCTTTTAAAAAAGAGTGAAATGTGAAATTATGCCACCTAATCCAAAAATACTAAGAGTCATTGTTTGGAAGTGGTGTGGCTGCCATGTTTTTTTTTAGGGTGAAATTTATTACTTTTTATCCACTTATTAGTTAATAGGGTAATGTCTCGTTGCCCGATAATTAATCAATTATCCGCATAATTAAAAATTATCTCAAATTACTTAAAATTATATTTATTCTTAATAGGCTTTATATATCCCACTATCATGGTCACATGGTACCTTGTATGGTACTAGTCCGTAAATATCGGGTATTAACGCTCGATCCGTATTTTGCCCCTACATGCCAAACATGGATGGAAATTCATTTTTTTTACTTGCTTCTACTTTCACCTTCACGAATTTATTGATCACTTGTGAAATAGCCTAATCCTTATAATCTCCAAATAATCTTTTACTTGGACTAATGTCAATTACCTTATGAAAAATTCAATGTACAACACTATTGGGTGTAACATCATCGTAATATAATACCGCGGAGCGTAACATCTTGATAATGTAATACTGCAAGGCATAACATAATCGTAATATAATACTGCAGGACGTAACATCATCATAATATATTACTGTAGAGAAAAACATTAATGTAATACTGCGGGGTGTAACATTATTCCCCTTTGAAACATTCGTCCTCGAATGTTGACTGATGCACTTATCATTTTCATAACATATGTCTTCCGAATACTTTAGAACTTCCCTTGCCATCTAGGCGACTGTTTTGTGAATACGTCCAAAATCCAAGGCATTCCCCCCCTTAGGCCTTCTTCTGACACCACAACTTGTAGTCGAAATCCTTCCAATCTCGTAACTGTTGCTACTTTCCATCATGCAGCCTATACGACTTTGACCTTGTAAGTGTGACCAATATTTAGGCTTCATATATAGAGCTTGATAGGATTTCTCTTTGGCCATCTATGAGTATACTGAAGTTCTTCGCTCGATACTTTATTGAATTCACGAATATTGCTATATCTTATCGCATATGTCCGCTTAGCCATCTGTAATAATTTACTGCCATAACTCTTACTTTAATTTGTTGTTGCTAAGGTCTTCTATCAAATCCTAGCTTACTCTCTTTTCTTGTTCCATATGTATAAATCTAAGTCCTTTAATGCTTCCTTATTACTGCTCATCTTTAGAATTACGGCCTAATCCTATCTCATACTTTGTGACTTTTGTCCATCCATTTTTGATTCACCTCAATATTGATCTACAATATACCTTTGATAACTTGAAACTTCTTACTTAATACTTTGCCACTAGGTCTTACGTTGCATCAAAGAATATTCGAAGTGATTTTCCTGATCCACTTAGTGGTGATACTATACTTCAATAACCGTATTCTATAGCATCCCACGGTTATTCTCTTACGTGGGTATTTTAATCCCGTCCAATTCATGAATCCCTTCTTCTTTGTTTTTTCTTCAAATCATTACTCAATCGAAGGCCCAAACGTCATCCTTTATCTATCACAATTACACCCTTATTCTACTATTAGGGCAGCATTCCATCTCTTGTAAATGCTACTTATGAAGAGTAACTCCTTTGAGTTCATTCAGGCTATATTGAGCTTACTATAACATAGAGAAGCCATCAACTCCCTTGTTTTCATGGGCCTAATCTTGAGGACTAATCCATTCTCGTCATCTTCTCACTGCCCTTTCTTATCCTTACTCCTGTCTTCCTAAAACCTTGTCGCTTTACCATACTTTAGCTTGAGACCTATACATATCTATTTATACTACTCGTCATCTTCCTTCAATTTGCTTGAATTTCCTTGTGTTATTTTAGAACATCAACCGAGACATCACATCGTCTCTAACTCTTCTTTACTTTCTTAACTAGACCTCTCGATACCTAGAAATCATCGACTAGAAGATATGCCACTGATGATGCCGCTATCATTCCTGGATATTGAATCCCCGCACTTTTAGCTTTTTATTTGAAGTAAGGACTATTCACAACCTTCTGCATTTGAGTATCTTGTACGTTGTTCACCTTTACCTTACTACCTTAAAATCTTGCATCGTATCTTCTATTTCTTTCATGTCCTCCCTTCCACATAGGTATAGTTCCCGTCCATTACTTAAAGCTCTATTATAATACTTGCACCTCTGGTGCATCCATAATCTGGTGGGAGCTTCCTACTGATTTCTTATGAGCCTGGTACTTTTTAACTAACTTTATCGTAGGTTCGTTATAGTATATGGTTGGTGTACTTTATCTCTTGTAACTCTGATATTAAGAGTGATCCTGCAATGTTCTCAATCACTAGGTCTATAATTTTCTGGATCCAATAATCAGACTCTTGATTTACTTAATTGATGTAACTTTTTAGTTTCCCCTTCCCTATGATCAACCATTATGTGGGCTTAAGCTATTTTCCAATCTGCGGCTCATGGTATTACTTTAGCCCTTCATGGGCGTCATGGAATATCCATGATACAATCTTCTAACAACTCAATCCTTTGACTATGCCCCGGGCTCAATTCTTTATTTAACTTATACCAGAGTCTTCTACGGCAGTATGATTGTCAACATATATGCTGCGTGGATAATATTCCGAAATCTTAAGTGCGCTCATAACGTAGATAACTCTAGATCATTGATCGAATGATTCCTTTCGTTCCTTCTCAGTTTTCTTTAAACGTAAGCTATTACTTTTCCTGGTTTTCCTGCCTCGTTGTTGCGTGCATACTTAGCTTATCTTAGTTCCCACGCATGCCAAAATATTCGTGCAACTCATATGATCTCGAATATTACTTTTGACTTTACTTCCCTTTCGTTAGCCACGGTAGGTGACCCTTTCATATAGCGTGCATCCAATGTTGTTGTGAGACTGTTTTATAAGACCGCTTCCTCCTCAGGTCACTGAGATTAGGTTGATGCCTTCTTCCTTAATTCCTCAGCTAGTCTTTCATTGTGGTATTTTGGGAAGATCCTCTGACTCTTGTAAAGTTGCAAGAACATTACATCATACTCCTGATATAATCTTTGATGTTCGTACTCGCCCATATTTATCCTTATTTATTTACCTCCACACTCATGTGCTTGTAGGGTTGCTTCTGAACTAATATTTTGACTGTTTCCTAGTGGAACTTTCTTTTATTTCCATAACATTCATATGGTACCTTTAAACCTCCCAACTCCTATCTGAATATTTCTCAAGTATTACAGTGTTATAACTGCGGGGCTGAATTCACTATAGGCTCTTCCTGAATCAACTACTAAGTACTCGTTGGCCCATTCTCATATCATTACTCCCCATAATTTTTATTGGGTTATTTCCTTTGTCTTAACTTAAATCTTGCACTGACTCCTTACTTTCAATAACATCCCGGGCATAAACCTTAACTTCTTTTCCTTGACGACATGCTTGCATAATATTCTGGAATCGCAACATATCTATAAGATTTGAATATATATCTCATCTCCTTCTAATTTATCGCATTCTTCCTTTACCATTCCATAATTACTAGAACGACTTAATTCTGACTTAATGCCACACACTCCATATTCTCCCTTTTTTGGGGAGTACTCAGATTTAGTAATACGATGATTTACGTATAAATGTTTTACCTCTTTATATTTGGTGTCTTTTCACATCATCAATGACCATTACTTACCTTGTGGTAATCCTTATGTACCATGGATAACAAAATTCCTTACTCGCGAGGGTGACACTTAATGTAACTAGTACATACAGTCCCTTAAGCTTAACTTTTATTACATTACTTGCTTTAGGGAAGCGTGTTCCTGAATAACCATTCTCTAAATTACTCCTGAATCTTCTTCTGTTGTCCATTCTACTATAGCCAGAACGAAATCTGAAATTTCATGATGCCGACTATTATCAAATCACTCAGTCCCTAGTTCATGTTTAGTTTATCTTGTTCATCAATCCATACTGGTTTCTATTACTCTGGAGTGTAACTTTTCCTTTTGGTAATCGCATCAGAGTTGCGAACTTATTTCTCGAAAGGAGGATATGACTTTATGGCCTATATTCTTTTGTTGTCTCACGGCCTGTCACCTCTCGTTTCATTCTTAACTTGACTATAGATTCTATAATACTGTCATCTTTTGATCTACCGTTTGTCATCCATGTATCACATCTTACTCATAATGCTTCCTTATCTCTCTATTCTTATTTTCCTGCTAATATTTCTGCCTATCTTTTTCTTTTGACAGCTTCAACAAGACATTCTTTCACTTTTTTACCTTCCCTTGCTCCATGTACTGGCTCTTCGGACTGCCTAACATTCTCCCTCTACTAGGGATGAGAGCAATACTAAGGTAATATTTATCCCTTCAAGGTTTCCAGTTCCTATATTTGTAGTACTCATATCTAGCTGTACTATTTTAGCGTACACCATCTGGGTATCCCATAAGGAGATCTATTTGTACATTTGCAATATCCTTCGAAAATAAAAACTAATGAAAATAATTCATCCACCATTTTGGCTCACTTTAACTCCAGCCAGATCTTGACGTTATGTCCTTTTTCTTAAACCATATTTGTTAGCTCCCATAGAGCATAACCCAAATCGGGGTGGCCAATTATACATACCTCTGTTACTGTTGCATGCAAGTCAAAATACTTATATCTCTCTTCCTGAATGATAAATAAGGATAATCTTTATCAACTGGGTACCTCGTACCCTTCTTCACCTGTCTTCTTTTACTTGCTGCAACTCGTGTCTAACTTTTGATTCGATTATTCCTTTTTACCATAAGATTGCATAAGTATTCTTTCCTAAAAGCTCCTTATCAAGAAACGTACACCTTTTAGTATACGCATGATCTGCTGAAGACCTCTCATTTACTCATCATAAGCAAGATACAAAAATCGAGTTCCTCTAACTCAACACATTCACAGCTATATCTCTTATCAATCGTCTCTCCAAATGTAGGCATCATCTTATTATGAATAGAAGTTCGGGATTTGAATTCTTATAAGTGAGCTCTACCACACGATCTAGAGTAAGAAGAAATAGTGAAAATCCTAAATGCCCTGTAGCCTCCTGCTTATAAGTGTGGTGCACGACACACCCATAAACAAGACTCTACTAGACACGGCTTGTAGACTCCCAAGGACAGAACTTCTCTGATACCACTTTTGTCACGACCCAAACCGATGGGCCGCGACGGGAACCCTGTACCTTACTCAACCGAGCACCAATGTAACATATCTTTCTTATTATATCATCATATACACATGATATACGTGCCTAATAGGCCAACATGATCATTTATAAACTCAAAACATAGGCCGACAAGGCCGTATAATATTTCACGTACACGAAATATGTCTACAAGCCTCTAAGAGTACATAAATGTCATAAAGGTCGGGACAGGGCCCCGCCATACTAATCAGTACATGTCCTAATCATACTGACCACATAAGCAACTCCGGAGCAAATGGAGCGCACCAACACCTTCCGCTGAGCTGATAGCCTACATGGAGGATTCTCGACCTGTCTATCAGGACCTGCGGGCATGAAACGTAGCATCCCCGGGCAAAAGGGACGTCAGTACGAATAATATACCGAGTATGTAAGGCACATAAATTAGTACATAACAGACATGGAAGAAATATAGAGTAAATGACTCAAACTGTAAATCTGGATAGCTCTGTAAATCATGAAATAATTATAGTGTCATGCATATGCGTATCAATGTCATCTCGTGCATAGGTATATGTTTCATAACATCATCAGGCCTCTGAGGGCATCCCATAATATCATCTCAGCCACTGTGGGCAAAATCAGCAACGTATACCAGCTGATTAGGTGGTCGTGCGTATATAACGCCATAACCTTTCCCATATCCCATATATATATATATATATATATATATAT
>ML419000.1:18184-42328 GCA_005239525.1 Nicotiana knightiana | reverse complement strand
TCAATTCCTATATTACTTGTCGACCACGTACACTTGCGTGTGCATTGGGAAATCAAACAACACCTATGACCGTGAGTTCCGTGATATCCGCACATCAAGTTAGGGTTCCTTTGTGAAGGATCTGACAGTATGGGTTTTGGCCATTTGGTTTCTTTGATTTTATCTATGGCTGATACGATGTCTGAAACATAAATGTTGAAGTTGCACTCAGATAATCAGGGTACTTCCACCGGCCCTGTGTGCCTGTCGAACCCGGTTTGTTCACGAGTCCCCTGGAATTCTGACCTCGATCCATCTTTCGATCGTTACGAGGTATATTATGCCTCGGGGCATTTCTTCGATCTTTGATATAAGGTTGGTACCTTTCTTTTCTTGGCCTTGGTTCTCTCTCTAGAAACCTTGATTCCTTCGCTAAGATCCTGCTAGGATATACTGAGCCTGAGGGGGCTCCCAATTGGTCGTCCTCGACCCTGATCTTTGATTGATACCTGTTGTGCACATCCGCCCAAGTTACGACGGGATATTCAATCAAGTTCTGCTTTAGCTGCTTCGAAGCTATCGAGCTCCGTTTGTTCAAACCCTGAGTGAAGGCCTGCATTGCCCAATTATCGGAGACTGGTGGTAATTCCATTCGCTCCATTTGAAAGCGAGATACAAATTCCCTTAGCATCTCGTTTTCTCTCTGTTTGATTTTGAAGATGTTGGACTTCTTTGTAGCGAGTTTGATGGTGCCGACATGCGCCTTTATAAAAGAGTCTGCCAACATGGAAAATGAATCTATTGAATTCGAGGGTAGGTTATGATACCACATAATGGCCCCTTTTGACAGCCTTTCTCCAAATTTTTTCAGCAGGACGAACTCAATCTCGTCATCTTTTAAGTCGTTCCCTTTCACAACACAAGTATAGGCAGTAATATGCTCATCGGGGTCTGAGGTCCCGTTGTACTTCGGGAGATCGGGCATTCTAAACTTCTTCGAGATGGGCTTAGGAGCCGCGCTTGATGGGAATGGATTTTTCACGAACTTCTTTGCATCTACACCCTTCAGAATCGGGGGCGCGCCCGGGATTTGATCGACCCTCGAGTTATAGGTCTCTACCTTTTCTTCGTTAGCTTCTATCTTCTTTTCGCCTGATTTAATTCTCTTTGTGAGGTCTTTGAGCATATTCATATAGCGGGGTTGGCTGCTGATCCGTCGTCGCTTGACCTTTCCGGTGCCTGCTCGACTCGAGGAGCCGTTTCTGGCGGTGCTGTGTTTGGGTTTTTTTATGGCTTTGTAGCTTAGCAATAGCCACTTGTTGCGCCTGTAACATTTCAAAAATGACATGAAGGCTAACTTCTCTTTCCTCCCGGGCTGGAGTTTTCTGCGCTTCATGTTGGTTTTCCCGGTGTGCGCTTCCGTCAGTATGAGAACTTATATAGACATGCGGGGCTTTGCGTGAGCCCACATCTACGGGGATTGGTGTTGGTGCCACCCTAGGGTTTTGCAGTGGTACACCGGTTCCTGAAACAACTACACCGTTCTCTTCGTGATCTTTAGGACCGTTGTTTTCGTGTGCATTCACTTAGTTAGATATTTTTTGACTTGAAATCAAAGATTCTTGGACAAGAAAAAGTGTGAAGAATAACTTGTGTTTTTAGAAAACCAGCACTAAAACAATCACTATTATTTTTAGCCCCACGTTGGGCGCCAAACTGTTTACCTTGAAAATGGTAATGACAATTATATTAGATTTTGTGGTTCTCAAAATATGTAATTTATTTTTATACTAGTTGTTAGGCAATAGATGCTAAGTGTGAGCTAGGAGAATGAGGTAAGAGTAAAGAAAAATAGTGATATGCAAACCAAGCTATTACAAAACAGGATCTCGAGCTGGCCGAAGCAGGGCCTCGAGGTCGAGCTACAATGCCTAACAGAGGACGGTCGATGGAGGAATAACAGTATGGAGGGCTCGAGGATAACCCTTTATGATCAATAATGAGCAATAAATGAAGAACAATTAATGAACACGATAAATGAAAGGCAATAAATTCGTAGAACAAATGTTGAGTATGTTAAGAAGGCAGAGAATGTTCTTGTTGTATTCAATATTCATATGTCCCAAAAAATGACAAGGATCCCCTTTATATAGGAGGGGGGATCCCAACATAGTACATGTGTAATTATTACAAAGATATACAGCCGGTACAACCATTTAATCGCTTGGTACGGACTTCTACCATTCTTGCAGACTTGGTCAGCTCTAGCCACGTGCCCTTGAGAATTTTCCGTCTTTCCACGATGGTCACCGATTTATACTGCACCGTGGTCGAGCACAATGAGCCTTCGATGTGCTTCCTCGGGGATACACCTCGGGATCGACCAATAAATTCCGCTTCGGGCTCCTCGAGGTCGGTCATGGGATGCCTAACGGTCCCAAAATCGGACACCCCGATTTTGGCCGTACACAAAGTGAAAATAAAGTAAATGATAGCTATAGCAAGTCAATAGCCACTAAACAATATTCATTTCAGAAAATTGCTCTAAAATTTACGCGAATATCCATGGAAGACCAATTCAAATCGTTATTACATTTTACAAAAGCTAATAAGAAACAATTTTTTTAAAATTTTTTCCATTACACAAGATAAGCTTAGGGGCGAAGTTACAAACTCTTATCCTCTTAGGTGGATCTGAAACCTAACGATTTTTAAATGTAAATATTAGGAATTCGTGAACATGTTCTATCAATATTTGTTCATTAGACAACAGATACCTCGTATTTTATGGGCCTAAGTTTTTATACGTACCCGGGGGTCCCTCCAAAATGAATTAAAAATTTGCCAAACTTTGATGTCCAAACGTAATTATAATTTTTTTAATTACAAATAGCAAACATAAATTCATATTTTTACTTCTGTAGTCCTGATTCTTTGTGTTATTATTTATTTTAAACTTTCTGTTTCTATGCATATGATATATTTGTTTTTCTGCCAGTCATTTTTCACTGTGGCTCAACGTGAATTCCTTGAATATATTGTTGAATGTATAATGACACCAAGCTTTGTTTCTTATTCGTGCGAGACAAGGCAGGATTGTCTATTGGATAGGTCATGGGAAAACTATGAAGAAAGTAGAAATTAAATGAGAGAAAATACATGTACTTTGAAAGAGTCAAATAAGTGTTACAAGGTCAAGCAAAACCAATATTTTGGCTAATTTCTTTTCAATGTATTAATCAAATAGTAAAAGGAGGAAATCAATGAGGTGTTTATTATTCAAAAATTATAATTATAAAAGGCGGAAAGGTTTTCCATTGGCATTGATGTTATGAATTTTATATTCCTTGTTAAAATTATAATTAACATCGTCTAACTAATTGAGTTGCCACCATGTAAAAAGTAGGTAGAGCTTAAACTATGAAAACAATATTTTACATAAATACAGGATAAGGATGCATATAATATACCAATTTGATCACAACGTCTTCCTTTTCATATAGTTTTTCTATGAATATGTGCACGACTTTCTAACCATCAGAAAGCTAGATAAGATAGTATTTGTAGTACTGAACCGTATTGCTGTTGATTAATTACGTACTTATCGTGAATTGAAAAATGGCTTACATCTTAAAGAACCATATATTGAAAATTATAAAATTGTGTCAACAATCCCAGGTGATAAAAGCATCTTTAGGAGAGAAGGATGAAACTGCATGTTCGTAATTTACGTTAGATTTACAAATAGAAACCTCATTTTAGAGAATACAACACTGATATGCTTGAATAGACAAAATAATAATTTTAAGACCTTAACTGTAAATGAAAAGAAGACATTAAAGAAACAGGTCCTATGTTCAATTTCTTACAATAAATTTTGTGGTCAAAATTCACTAATTTCCTTCATATAATTTTCTATAGATTTTCGAGGAAACTACAGAATAATTATAATACAAAATAGGGGTACTCACTTTTCAAGTCTTGTGCTCTGAGTGGTCCATAGTTGCAAGTCTACAAGGCAGTGTCATTTTCACTTTCCAGAAATTGGACTACATAGTCAAAGTCTCAATTTCAGTGTAACTCCAAATCCCACCTACTTCTTCTATAAATAATTACCATTCTTTTACAAAACAAATTAAACTAAACTTGTTCAACCCTCATTATCCATCACCCCTAAAATGGAGAATTCTTGGGTTTTTCTAGCCTTGGCAGGGCTATGTGCATTAGCTTTTCTCTGTAAAATTAAAATTACCACTACTCAGTGCCCCGTTAAGGGGAAACTACCACCAGGTCCAAAACCATGGCCCATCATTGGCAATTTGAACCTACTTGGTCCTATCCCACATCAATCTTTTGACCTGCTTTCCAAAAAATATGGAGAGTTGATGCTGCTGAAATTTGGCTCCAGGCCAGTTCTTGTTGCTTCATCTGCTGAAATGGCAAAACAGTTTTTAAAAATACATGATGCTAATTTCGCCTCCCGTCCTATGCTAGCTGGTGGAAAGTATACAAGCTATAACTATTGTGACATGACATGGGCACCCTATGGTCCCTATTGGCGCCAAGCACGACGAATTTACCTCAACCAGATATTTACTCCGAAAAGGCTAGACTCATTCGAGTACATTCGTATTGAAGAAAGGCAGACCTTGATTTCCCAGCTGAACTCCCTTTCTGGAAAGCCATTCTTTCTCAAAGACCAGTTGTCGCGATTTAGCCTCTGCAGCATGACAAGGATGGTTTTGAGCAACAAGTATTTTGGTGAATCAACAGTTAGAGTAGAAGATTTGCAGCACCTGGTAGACCAATGGTTCTTACTTAATGGTGCTTTCAACATTGGAGATTGGATCCCATGGCTCAGCTTCTTGGATCTACAAGGCTATGTGAAACAAATGAAGGCTTTGAAAAGAACTTTTGATAAGTTCCACAACATTGTGCTAGATGACCACAGGGCTAAGAAGAATGCAGAGAAGAACTTTGTCCCAAAGGACATGGTTGATGTTTTGTTGAAGATGGCTGAAGATCCTAATCTGGAAGTCAAACTTACTAATGACTGTGTCAAAGGGTTAATGCAGGTTAGTTCCTAACTAGGGTTGTAAAAATAATTTCTCAACATTTTCTCTTGTTTTAGACAAAATGCTAAACTTGTTTGACTATGGCAGGATTTACTAACTGGAGGAACAGATAGCTTGACAGCAGCAGTGCAATGGGCATTTCAAGAACTTCTTAGACAGCCAAGGGTTATTGAGAAGGCAACCGAAGAGCTTGACCGGGTTGTCGGGAAAGAGAGATGGGTAGAAGAGAAAGATTGCTCACAGCTAACTTACATTGAAGCAATCCTCAAGGAAACACTAAGGTTACATCCTCTAGGAACTATGCTAGCACCACATTGTGCTATAGAAGATTGTAACGTGGCTGGTTATGACATACAGAAAGGAACGACCGTTCTGGTGAATGTTTGGACCATTGGAAAGGACCCAAAATACTGGGATAGAGCAGAAGAGTTTCTCCCCGAGAGGTTCTTAGAGAACGACATTGATATGGACGGACATAACTTTGCTTTCTTGCCATTTGGCTCGGGGCGAAGGAGGTGCCCTGGCTATAGCCTTGGACTAAAGGTTATTCGAGCAACGTTAGCCAACATGTTGCATGGGTTCAACTGGAAATTACCTGAAGATATGAAGCCAAAAGACATAAGTGTGAAAGAACATTATGGGCTCACTACACATCCTAAGTTTCCTGTTCCTGTGATCTTGGAACCTAGACTCTCTTCAGATCTGTATTCCCCTATCACTTGATCCTAAGTGTTTCCTACCATATCTATATTTTTATTCCTCCAATAAATAGAGGATAGTTGTCATAAGAAGTTACCAAGACCTAAGATATCACAAGGTCTTTGTCTATTCTGTTTTCTGAATTAGTTTATTCAAGAACAAAAGAAGACATCTATGAATTAAAAAATAAATAAAAAGTTAGTTGTTATACCTAATTTGCTTTAGTATTTTATTTGAAAAGATCTTCCAATAGTCCCAAAGCCATTGCTCCACTTTCTCACCACAAAGAGAAAATCAAAAAAAGACAACTGAAGGACTAGTTTTATCTTTTAGAAGTTCAGACTCCAAGCTGAATTCTTTTCCACTTTACAAGCATACAGCATACAATTTTAGACCAGGACTACGTACTTGACTAGAAGATTTCGTCCCATATGTGACCGGTCTTTCAATCAATTGTCACATGGGAGAGAAGCCTAAATCCTTATCAATTTTAACTGTTTAACCACTTCTTTCATAGTTAAAAATTCTTCTCCAATTTTTTTGGCTCACTCTTACATTTCATCATACTTTCAAACTCTCAACATTTTAAAAACAAGGAAACCAATAAAACAGTTTATTCAATAAGGAGGACTGCATCAATATCCTCAGCATATTGCTTTGACAACGGATTATTAGAAGGATGAATGAACTACAGAAAGTTTTGTTTTTATCCAAATTCTGCGAGTTCTCAGTCAGTTGAAACCTGGATAATCTGCTTTCCGACATTTCGCCCGTGATAAATACCAACGAAAGCTGATGCAGCATTCTCCAAACCCTCAGCAATGTCTTCTACAAAAAACAGCTTTTTCTCTCTTATAAGCTGAATAACAAACTCAAGGTATTCTGGAACCTTGTGACGGAAATCAAGCTCGGAGAAACCCTCCATCCGTAATCTCTTTGTGATAAGGCAAAACAAGTTGTGGATACCATCTGGTTTCTTTAAATTGTACTGAGAGATCATTCCCGAAACTGTAATCCTACCATAGAGATTCATGTGCAAGAGCACCTCATCCAGCATATTTCCTCCAACATTCTCAAAGTAAACATCAATTCCCTTGGGGAAGTGCCTTCATTTTGCAAAGATAGACAGTTGAAGAAACATATCATTCAACAGAAAAGTGATTTTGAAAAAACATCTCTCCATGACCAAATTTAGACTCATAAAATTTGATAATTAATTTCAGCATTTATCAATACCCTTTGGAAGTGCCTTCATTTTTCCGTGACAGACAGATGAATTAACATATCATTTCTCAGAAAAGTATTTTGCATTTCTCCCCTAACCTAAATTTAACATTGTAAAGTATTAGTTTCAGACTCATATATTCGATGACTGTCTTCAACTTTTGTCAATACCCTTTACATGCCTTCATTTTGCACTTACATACACATAAAGAAATTATTCCACATTAGTAATTTTCCAAAAAGTATTTCTCCCATTAACCCAAATTTAACACAGTAAACTACTAGTTACACACATAAACTTCGATACTTAATATCAGCATTCGCATGTAAATGAGCTGTTGTCTAAACTCATTCCATGTATTTCAGTGTCTCCATTGGCAAGAAAAAAGGTTAACTTTGATTCTATGTATTTCAGTGTCTCCATTAGCAAGAAAACAAGTAAGTTTTAGATATATTTGATCTCTAAAAGAAGATCATAACAATTACAAACCTTTTCAAGGCTCCAGCAAAATCGTTTCCTTCTTTGTAGTTAAAAGCATTATCGAAGCCAAGTTCTGATTTTAAAAGATTTACCTGCAAAACAAGTGCAGCGCACCTTTAAATAATGCCCAATTGCACATAAAAGCAAAAGGGCAACCCAGTGCACTAAGTTGTTACACCCCATGTTTTCGTACGTGAAAGTACGCCATAAGTAAATTGATGAAAGCTCGGAAGTGAGATGTTATTTTCCGCATTTTCATACGTTAAAGTTTTGTCGTAAGTTAATCGATGTAAGTTCGAGAATGAGATTATTTTGGGATTATAAGTATTATGCTATTTCAAACAATTGATAAGTAAATTCGTGAAGGTGAGAGGGTAAGCGAATCGAAGAAAATAAGTTTTGTAGAAGTTTGACAATTTGGGATAAAATACGGTTCGAGCTATATTACCCGGTATTTATGGACTAGTACCATACAAGGTACCACATTACCATGATAGTAAAGTGTATAAAGTGTGTTAAAAGTGAGTAGTATTTTAAGTAATTTGAGATAATTCTTAATTATGTGGGTAATTGGTTAATTATTGGTTAGTAGGAGATTATCAAGTTAATCAAGAGATTAATGGTTAAATATGATAATTTTGGATAAGCTTAAGGTGCCTAATGTGGCAGCCCAAACAATGACTCATTAGTCATTAGAAATAGGTAGCACAACTAAGGAACTTGGTGGCCCAACCATTTCCTAATGTGGGGCCCACAAAACCAACAAATTCAGAGATTCCTTATCTCATTAAGATGCTAAGCTTGCTAAGAACAGATAGAGCTCACCACTTTTAAAGATCTCTTTGCTACATTAAGGAATTCATACAAGATTATCAAAGAATTCATAAGTAACGGATCTCTTTATCTTGGAATCTCTTTATCGTTACTTCATTAAGGAATGCATACGAGATTATCAAAGATCTCTTTATCTACAAGTAACGCAGAATTCATACGAGATTATCATGTAATAGTAGCGTGAGATGCAATTCTAAGAGAGCACGGTACAATCTTTCTCAAGAATATTATACGGATTTTTCCCTACTTCGATCCGCCGTTACGTGTTTTTCGCAAAAGACGTGTGTTAGAGGGATTGTCAAGAGAATCGGCTCAGGTATGTTAAGGTTAAACCTTTCCTTCATTTTGGCATGATCCCATGACGACATGTGTTTGATAACGAGACATAAAGAGAAGTTTGTATTTCTGAATTTATTCACATTATCCTAGTCTCATAAGTTACAGTATTTTCCTTTCTCGGAACTTCATATTCAATTCAGTTTTGTCTTCTTTCAGCCAAGAGAGCAGAGAGTATCGAGCTATAATCGATGGGCAGACCCCTATTGGGCAACCTCTGATTAGATGGTAAGTTATATACCGAGCCTACTGTGGCCGAGCGCCTATGAGCGAGCCCAGCATGGCCGAGATACAGAGCCTAGTATGGCCGAGCGCCTGTGAGCGAGCCTACTACGGCGGAGGAGTTACACGTTCCGAGCCTTATAGGGTCGGACATCTATTTTATTTACTATATCGAGAGAGTTGAGTCAGTATCAGCACGTAAGTATATCTTCAGATCATCTTTGACTCCTAGTTACTTTCAGTTATTATATTATCAGTTCAGTTTCAGCTTTTAGTTATTTTATTGCCTTGCATACTCGGTACGTTATTTCGTACTGACGTTCATTTTTCTGGGGACGCAGCATTTAATGCGTGCAGATTCAGACAGACATACGGGTAGACCTCCTCAGTAGGTGTTGCCCGAGTTCAGCTTTATCGGTAAGCTCCACGTCCTTCGGAGTTGCCGGGTCTAGAGTTTTGTGTACATCTTGTGTATATATTATGTATATAGGTTATGGGTAGGTCTGGGCCCTGCTCCGATCACAGTACATCCATCAGTAGAGGCTTGTAGACATATCCTGTCAGTTAGTGCAGTATGTTGGGCTAGTAGGCCTTGTATGTATATTTTGTTGGTTTGTCAGCTATAGTAGCTATGACGGCCTTGTCGGCCCAGCTTTATATTGATGTTTAGTCAGCGTCAGCTTCCATTCAGTTTTATATTTTGCTTCGCAAATTATCTTGCAATATGGCCATAGCCAAAAAGTACGACATTATATGTTCAGAGTCTCTTAGTCGCAAGTTGGTACGCAAGGATAGGTGAGGCACCGGGTGCCGGTCTCGCCCCCAGGTTCGGGGCGTGACAAAAGTGGTATCAGAGCAGTTCTGTCCTAGGGAGTCTACAAGTCGTGTCTAGTAGAGTCTTGTTTATACGTGTTTTGTGCACCACTTATAAGCAGGAAGCTATAGGGCATTTAGGACTGTCACTCTTTCTTCTTACTCTAGATCGTGTGATAGAGCTGAGTTGTAAGAATTCAAACTCTTAAACTCTATTTTACTCGTAATAAGACGAGACCTACATCCAAAAGACAGTTGGTAAGAGATTACATGTGGTTGTGGAAGAGTTGAGTTAGAGGAACTCGATTTTGCATCGGGCTTATGATGAATAAATGTGAGGTCTTCAGCAGAACATGTGTGTACTAAGACGTGCAAGGTTTTTGATAAGGAGCTTTAAGGCAAGAATATCTATCCACTCATATGGTGAAAAACAATGATAGAATCAGAAGGTAGATACAAGTTTCAACAAGTAAAAGAAGCAAGATGAAAAAGGATACGAGATACCCAGCTAGTGAAGATTATCATTATTTACCATTCAGGAAGGGAGATATAAGCATTTTGAGTTACCTTCAACAGTAGCAGAGGTATGTACAATTGGCCACACTCATCCCAGTTATGCCTTATGGAAACTAACAGATATGGTTTAAGAGGACGACGGGATATCAGGATCCGGCTGGGGTTAGAGTAACCCAGAAGGATTGATGGATTGTTTGTGTCGGTTGATATTTCCGAAGGATACTACAAATGTGCTAACAGATCTCCTTGTGAGAACCCAAATCGATGGATTGTTTGCGTCAGCTAGATGTGAGTACTACAAAGATAGGCACTGGAAGCCTGGAAGGGATAAATATTATCTTAGTATGGCTCCCGTCCCTAGTAGAGAGAGAATGTTAGGAAACCCGAAGAGCCAGTGGATGGAGCAAGGGGAGCTAAAAAGCAAAAGAATATCTTGTTAAAGTTTTCAGAATAAAGTGATAGACAGAAATGTTAGCAAGAAATAAGAAGAGGGTTAATGAAACATTATGAGTAAGATGTGATACATGGATGACAACGGTAGATCAAAAAAAAATGATGATAGTATTACAGAGTCTATAGTCAAGTGAAGGAAAAGACGAGAAGTGACAGGCTGATAGCATCCTAGGAAGCTCAAATCTATTCAAGGACAAGAATGAAGCTTTGGAATCTCAAAGAGGGCCTTTAACAAGATATCAAGCTAAAGTGTTGCCAAACGAGGTCATTAGACATCAAGTGCAAATAAAGAAGTTGTTAATTGGGATGAAGAGATCATGGATAAAGGATATGAATTGGCTAGACATTACAATTGTTTTATGGAGCAAATTTATGTCCAAGAAGAGGAGGATTGGAACCCAAGAGACATCTTTTGAAGAAGGTCCTAGTCAGTCCACTTTTGAACCAATTTGGCACCTAAAATGTGTCCAAACTTGCAGCCCATGAAATCTTACATAAAGCCACGTTTTTATAGCATAAAAAGACTTACTTGATGTCCAAGAAGGTTACATAAGCGTGCTAGATGTTGAGTGCAAGTTAGTGCCAAGTTGCTTGCAAATTTCCTTCAAGATTTTCAAGATTTCCAAGATTTTCAAAATTCTATCTAAGATTGGTTTGGGACTTATTTCCATACATTTTGGGACTATATTTATTGTTTTCCTAGTTAGTTAAGGTTATGTTTTCCTTTTCCTAAGATTGTTGGATTTACTTTCCAACAATGACTTGGTTTTTGCTTCCTAGTATTTTCCTTTTTCTAAGGTAGTTGAACTTGTTGTCCAAAGTAGTTTAGGACTTTATTTCCTTATTTTTAGCCTTAATTTCGTGACCCCCTCCTACCTATATAATGGGTGTCTTATTTGTTTTTAGACATAGATTATTATAGACAATATCAATAAAAATTGTGAGATTTTCTTGCACTCTAGTGTGTAACTACTCTTGGATTTTTTCTTCAACCTTCAAGGCTCAACTTAAGGTGGTAAAATTAAACCCTTTTCGAAATCTTACATCACTTCTAGGTATTCAAGAAAGATGATAAGTTTAGGCTTATTGTTGTTCTTGTTATTCTAAAGGGTCGGGTTTCACAATCTATTTCTTGTTTTTAAGTCTCTACCAGAGGCGATTAGTTCTTTGTTAGCTAATTGTTGTTGTTAGGATTCAATTTCAAGAATAGACTTCTTGAATTCAAGAAACTTTTTCTTGAATTCAATCTATCTTTAATTTTCCGTCTTTTTTGTTTCTTTATCTTTTTTTTAGCTTCCGCATGTTTCTTGATTCTCTTTAGTAATTGTTGGACCCCTATCGTGTTGTTATCATAGGCCTTGAGAAAACAAGAGAGTATAGGCCATACAGTCATATCCTTATTTCGAGAATAAGTTCGTGACCCTAACGTGATTACCAGAAGGAAAAGTTAGACCCCAAAGTAATAGAAATCAGTATGGGCTAGTGAACAAGGTAAACTAAACATGAATTGGGGACTGAGTGATTTGATAATAATCGGCATCATGAGAATTTCAGATTGCATTCCGGTGATCAAAGAATGGAGGACAGAAGAATAACCCTTAAAGGTCATTCAGGAAGACGTTTCCGTAAAGAAAGCAATGAGAGCAAAGTTAAGCTTAAGGGACTGTATGTGCCAGTTACACTAAGTGTCACCCTCGCGAGTAAGGAAATTTGTTATCCTTGGTACAGAAGGATTACCGCAAGGCGAGTAAGGATCATCGATGATGTGAAAAGACACCAAAGGCGAAGAGGTAAAACATTTATACGTAGATCATCGTAGTACTAAACCTTAGTACTCCCCTTAAAGGGGAATATGGAGTGATGTGGCATTAAGTCAGAATTAAATGGTTCTAGTAGCTATGGATTGGTAAAGGAAGAATGCGATAAAAATGAGAAAGGAATGAGATTGCACTTATCCAAATCCTACCGAGATGCTACAATTCCAGAACATTATGCAAGCATGACGTCAAGGAGAGGAAGGATGGGTTCGTGCCCGAGATGTTATTGATAGATAAGGAGCCAGTGCGAGACGTAAGTTAAGACAAAGGAAATAACCCAAGAAAGATTACGCAGAATATTGATATGAGAATTGGCCAACGAGTAGTTAGTAGTTGATTCAGGAAGAGCCTAGTTATGGCTAAATAAGAGGATACAGGACAAATCAGCAGATCGTGCGAGATAAACATAGTGAACCCCAACACAGTGAATCAGTCTCGTAGTTATGATATTGTAATTCTTAAGAAATATTCAGATAGCAGTGGGTAGTTAAAGGTACCATATGAGTGTTAGGAAAATAAAAGAGAGTGCCATGGGGAAGACAGTCAAAATATCAGTTCAGAAGCAACCTACAAGCACAAGGGCGTGGAGGTAAGTAACTACGGATAATTATAGGCGAGGAAGGACATCAAAAATTCCGTCGATTATACGATGTAATAAGCTCACGGCTTTACAAGAGTCAGAGGGTCTTCCCTAAGTACTACAACAAAAGACTAGGTGAGGAAATAAGGAAGAAGGCTTCAACCTAAACACAGTGACCTAAAGAAGAAATGGTCTAGTAACAACAGTCTCACAACAACATTGTATGGATCCCTAAGAAAGTGGCACCTACCGTGGCTAATGAACGGGAAGTAAAATCAAAGGTAGGATTCGAGATTATACAAGTAGCATGAAAATTTCGACATGCGTGGTAATTACGATAAACTAAGTATGCACGCAACAAGGGGGCAGAAAGGCCAGGAAAAGTAATAGCTTACGTTTAAAGAAAGCTGAGAAGGAACAAAAGGGATTATTCGATCAATGATCCAGAGTTAGTTACGTTATGAACGCACTTAAGATTTCAAAGTATTATTAAAGCAACATATATGTTGACAATCATACAACCGTAAAAGACTGCGGTATAACTTAAAAAGAAAGAATTGAGTCCAGGTCATAGAAAAAAGATTGAATTGTTAGAAGATTGTATCATGGATATTCCATAGTTCCCATGAAAGGCTAAAGTAATAACTAATACCAGGAGCCACAGATCGGAAAATAGCTTAAGCCTACATAAAGGTTGATCAGAAGGAAGAGGAAACTAAAGAGTTACATCAACTAAGTAAATCAGGAGTCTGATTATTGGACCCAGAAAATTTTAGAAATCATGATTGAGAACATAGCAGAATCACTCATAATATTAGAGATGCAAGAGAGATAGTACAATAGCCATATTCTATAACGGCTCTACGATAAAGCCAGTTAAAAAAAGTACCAGCCTTATAAGAAGTCAGTATGAAGCTCCCACCGGATTATGTATACACCAAAGGTGCAAGTGTTTATAATAGATATTCAAGTTGTGGATGTGAATTATACCTATGTGGAAGTGAGGTCATGAAAGAGATAGAAGATGTGATGCGAGATTTTAAGGTAAGTAAGGTAAAGGTGAACAACGTACGAGATACACAAATGTAAAAGGTTGTGAACAGTCCATACTTCGGATAAAAGGCTAGAAGCGCGGGGATTCAGTATCCAGGAATGATAGCGGCATCGTCAGTGGCATATCTTCTAGCCTATGGTTTCTAGGTACCGAAAAAAGAGTTGGAGACGATGTGATGTCTCTCTAGATGTTCCAGAATAACATAAGGAAATCTATGGTGCAAGCAAGTTGAAGAAAGGTGGCGAATAATATAAATAGATATGTGTAGGTCGCAAGCTAAAGTATGGTAAAGCGACAAGGTTTTAGAAGCAAGAGTAAGGATAAGAAAGGGCGAGTGAGAAGGTGACGAGAATGGATAAGTCCTTAGGATTAAGCCCATGAAAACAAGAAGAGTTGATGGTTTCTCTAAGTTATACAAAGCTCACTCTAGCCTGAACGAACTCAAAGGAGTCTATTTAGAAGAGATGGAATGCTGCCCTGGTAGTAGAATAAGGGTGTAATTGTGATAGATAAAGGATGATGTTTGGACCTTTGATTGAGTTATGATGTGAAGAAAAAAGGGGGATTTCCTAAGTTGTACGGGATTAGAATAACCCCCCATAGGATGAATCACGTTGGAATGCTATGAAATACGGTTATGGAAGCATGGTATCGCCCCCAGGTAGATCAGTCTAATCATTTCAGATGTTCACCGATGAAACGTGAGCCCTAGCGGCAGTGTTACATAAGAGGTCAAGTTATCGGTATTAAGGTGAATCAACAATGGATGGATAAATGTTACAAAGTATGAGATGAGATTAGACCATCATTCTTAAGATTAACAGTGACGAAGAAACATTAAAGGACTTAGACTTATGCATAAAGGATAAGCAACGAGAGTAACCTGGAGTTTGCTAGCAGACCTCAGTAACAATAAACCGAAGTAAGAGTTATGGTATAGTATGACCTACGTAGATGAAGTAAAGTCATAGACGCCCAGAGGGACATCTTGTCATAATTCTGTATATGTTCACAAAGTGAGGCCTAGAGATTGGCTAAAAGCTAGAGGGAAGAGTCGCATAGGTACAAGGAAAAGGTCGTATAGACTGCATGATAGAAGGTAGCAACAGTTACGAGATTGGAAGAATTCCGACCACAAGTCGTGGTGCGGGAAAGAGGCCTAAAGGGGGGAATGCCCTGGCCTTTGAATTTATTCACAGAATAGTTGCCTAAAATGGCAAGGAGAGTACTAAAGTATTCGCAAGAGCTATGAGTTATGAAAGTGATAAGCGCATCAGTCAACATTCGAGAACAAATGTTCCAAATGGGGGAATGATGTTACACCTCATGTTTTCGTACGTGAAAGTACGCAATAAGTAAATTGATGAAAGCTCGGAAGTGCGATGTTATATTCCGCATTTTCATACGTTAAAGTTTCGTCGTAAGTTAATCGACGTAAGTTCAGGAATGAGATTATTTTAGGATTATAAGTATTATGTTATTTCAAACAAGTGATAAGTAAATTCGTGAAGGTGAGAGGGTAAGCGAATCGAAGAAAATGAGGTTTGTTGAAGTTTGACAATTTGGGATGAAATACCGTCCGAGCTATATTACCCGGTATTTATGGACTAGTACCATACAAGGTACCACATTACCATGATAGTAAAGTGTATAAAGTGTGTTAAAAGTGAGTAGTATTTTAAGTAGTTTGAGATAATTCTTAATTATGTGGGTAATTGGTTAATTATTGGTTAGTGGGAGATTATCAAGTTAATCAAGAGATTAGTGGTTAAATAATGATAATTTTGGATAAGCTTAAGGTGCCTAACATGGCAGCCCAAACAATGACTCATTAGTCATTAGAAATAGGTGGCACATCTAAGGAATTTGGTGACCAAATCATTTCCTAATGTGGGGCCCACAAAAACCAACAAATTTAGAGACTCCTTATCTCATTAAGATGCTAAGCTTGCTAAGAATGGATGGAGCTCACCACTTTGAAAGATTTCTTTACTATATTAAGGAATTCATACAAGATTATCAAAGAATTAGATTATCAAAGATCTCTTTATCTACAAATAACGTGTCTCCTTCAGCACAGAATTCATACGAGATTATCATGTAATAGCAGCGCGAGATGCAATTCTAAGAGAGCGCGGTACAATTTTTCTCAAGAATATCATACGATTTTTTTCCTACTTCGATCTGATGTTACGTGTTTTTTGCAAAAGACGTGTGTTAGAGGGATTGTCAAGAGAATCGGCTTAGGTATGTTAAGGTTAAACCTTTCCTTCATTTTGGCATGATACCATGACGACATGTGTTTGATAACGAGACATAAAGAGAAGTTCGTATTTCTGAATTTATTCACTTTATCCTAGTCTCATAAGTTAGAGTATTCTCCCTTATCGATACTTCATATTCAATTCAGTTTTGTCTTCTTTCAAGAGAGCAAAGAGTATATATATACAATATTACAGTATTTTCACCACCATCGAGCTATAATCGATGGGCAGACCCCTATTGGGCAACCTCTGATCAAATGGTAAGTTATATACCGAGCGTAATGTGGTCGAGTGCCTATGAGCGAGCCCAGCATGGCCAAGATACAAAGCCTAGTATGGCGGAGCTCCTGTGGGCGAGCCTACTACGGCGGAGGAGTTACACGTTCCGAGCCTTACAGGGTCGGACATCTATTTTATTTATTATATTGAGAGAGTTGAGTCAGTATCAGCACGTAAGTATATCTCCAGATCATCTTTGATTCACGGTTACTTTCAGTTATTATATTATCATTTCAGTTTCAGCTTTTAGTTATTTTATTGCCTTGTATACTCGGTACGTTATTTCGTACTGACGTCCATTTCTCTGGGGGCGCTGCATTTCATACGTGCAGGTTTAGACAGACATACGGGTAGACTTCCTCAATAGGCGTTGCCCGAGTTCAGCTTTATCAGTAAGCTCCACGTCCTTCAGAGTTGCCGGGTCTAGAGTTTCGTGTACATCTTATGTATATATGTATATAGGTTATGGGTAGGTCGAGGCCCTGTTCCGATCACAGTACATCCATCAGTAGAGGCTTGTAGACATATCATGTCAGTTAGTGCAGTATATTGGGCTAGTCTTGTATGTATATTTTGTTGGTTTGCCAGCTATAATAGTTATGACGGCCTTGTCGGTCCAGCTTTATATTGATGTTTAGTCAGCATCAGCTTCCGTTCAGTTTTATATTTTGCTTCGCAAATTGTCTTGCAATGTGGCCATAGCCAAAGTATGACATTATATGATCAGAGTCCCTTAGTCGCAAGTTGGTACGCAAGGATAGGTGAGATACCGGGTGTTGGTCTCGCCCCCCAGTTTCGGGGTGTAACACTAAGCTCCCGCTATGCGCGGAGTCCGGGGAAGGACCGGACCACAAGGGTTTACTGTACGCAGTCTTACCCTGTAAGAGGTTGCTTCCACGGCTCGAACTCGTGACCTCCTGGTCACATGGCAGCAACTTTACCAGTTACGCCAAGGCTCCCCTACTGCATAATAAAAGTAACAGTGGAATATTACCTTTTCATCCGTACTAGCACTGCCAACAACATAGCAGCCTTTCATTTTTGCGAATTGTCCAACAAGCTGACCAACCCCTCCTGCTGCGGAGGAGACATAGACTATATCCCCTTCCTTAGCAGAGCATACATTATAAAAGCCAATATATGCTGCGAGTCCTGGCATACCTGTTATGATGAAATCACCTTTTATTATCATGAACAAGAATCTGCAAATAGTTCATTTTCTCTTTGCGTAAAACTCCTAATTTGGAAATCCATGTTTTTGAAATTTTCAATTAGGTTAACAAACCCTAAATTCTCCAGCCTCGACAAAATGACTTACATTACTTGAAACCGGAAGTAATAGTTTCAGTGAGCAACCTTTTCATACCACAACCAAGAAGCAAAGGACTACCTACTAGATAAAAAGGGACAGGAGGCTTTCGGGCATATAATTAGGAAATGTAAATAGAAATTGGTACCCAGAATTCCAGCATAGTATGAGAGTGGCACATCTGTATATTTGATCTTGAAAAGCCCATCCGGATTAAGAATCAAGCTATAGTCTTCCCAACCAGTCATTCCCCAGATATAATCTCCCTCCTCGAAATCTACATTTGCCGATTTAATAACTTTTGACACCCCAAGTCCAGTAATTACCTAAAAGTTATCAAAATTCGAAAGGGGAGATCACTATCACGACTTCAAAGCAAAAAAGCATCATTCAAGAATACGTTGAAAATATGTGAAGAAAACAGACTTAATAATGAAACAAGCTATAATTTTTCCAGCTAATCATTGAAAATATGCATTTGCTTAATGTATGAGCTTTGGCACAAGAGGCCCAATAATACAAATTCAAATGGGGAAAACACAGTCAAGAATCCAAATTAAAACAGCAAAGTTAAGGGTCAATTTTCCCCCACCGCCTCCTCCATCCCCCAACACAACCCAACCCAACAAACTCAAGAATCAAACAACAACAACTACCGCTTTGTCCTAAAGGAGTCGACTATAACTACTTTACTCCATTAAAACTCATCTCATGCCAATTTTATTCAAATAAAAATAAAAAATATTAGATGTTTTGTATATTTTCTAACTCTACATCTCGAGTGAACTAACCCAGGAATCAAGAAAAAATAAAAAAATTAACAGCATTCAAGAATCCATTGGTAAAATGTCAAGTAAATGGACTAAATTAGGAATCTACCTATAGTCTTCTCAACCAGTAATTACTCAAACATAATGTCCCTTCTGAAAATCAGTTCCTGCCAACCTTAATTATGACATTTGCAGCAGCAAGCAATGGCCTCAAAGTTATTCAAATTCAGAAGGGAAATCACACAGGCAAGAATCCAATTCAAATCGAATCAGAAGGGTTAATTTGCCACCAACCAAACAAAATATCAAGAAAATTTACTTACAGAACCAGGTTTGAATGAGGTAAGCAAAGAAACATCCTTGGATTCATGAAGAGACATCTTATGTCGCATGTAAGGGTCACAACCCAAGTAAAGATTCTTAACAAACAAACCCTTTGATCCTTGAGGAATGTGGGAACTTATCATTGTACTTGTAAGCTCAAAATCACTCTCTTTAGGATACCCTTCAACATAATTTTTGAACAAAACTTGCTTGTTTGGTAACATCATACTTGAATGATCAGCTTCCATTCTTCCTCTAATTCTTTCTTTCTTTGCTCCCTTCTGTTTAAACTCTGTGTACAGCAGCTGCCCTTTTAGAATGAAGCTTATTTTAATGCCAACCACAGTAGGTGGACTTGGAGTTTAAACAAGTTGCAGTATTGGCCACCAACGGACAGTTGTAGTAGGTGTTAATTATCTTAATCAGAATTTTCGGGTACGATGCTATGAGCCCGATTGGACATGAAATTCTTTTTCCTTTTTTTCCAAAAAAAATTATATTTTTTTTTTCGAAATCACAGTTTGTTTATACATTGAAGATACATTTTAGAAATTTTCGAAAATTTAAAAAACTACAAAAAGATGTTTTTCTAAAGATTCACTCATAAAACTTCAAACACAACTATAAATTTCAAATACCATTTTCAACTAAAAAAAATTTCACCATTTTTTTAGAATTTTACAATTCTTATGTCCAAAAGCCTATGATATCTCACAAAATAGGCATTTTTAGATGTGAACTCGAATTTGTCAATGTCGCAAAGTGAGTATAAACACTGAATGAGAAATTAAAAAAGGTGGCAACTACTATGTACTTGTTATGAAACAATAAAAGAACAAGAACAATATTGCTGGAAAAAAAGAGAGGAAATTCTTATTGAATTTTGGGATGATTTACAATGGGGTAAGACCACTCTATTTATAGGGGGGAAATGACTTAGCCACAAAGTAGAACTCTCTAAAAGATAGACATTCACTCTAAAAAGAGTTCTATTTATAACACTCCCCTTTGAATGTCTATTCAACAAATAATGTGTCTCGTTAAAACCTTAACTAAAATAAAACTCAATGGGAAAAAAATTCTAGAAAAGGGAAAAGAGTACACATGTTTAGAAATGCGCCTTTTGGTTGCCTCGTTAAAACTTTGCAAGGAAAACCTAGTGGGACAAAATCTTGTAAGGGAAAAAGAGTGCAACACGCATTAACTCCCCCTGATGAGAGCATCAATTCACATCCTTGAGCCTTCGCCATCCCGATCTTGTACACTAGCTTCTTGAAGGTTAACGTTGGTAGAGATTTTGTGAACAAATCAACCATCTTATCACTTGAACGAATCTGCTGCACATTGATATTACCATTCTTTTGAAGATCATGTGTGAAAAATAACTTTGGTGAAATATGTTTTGTCCTATCTCCTTTTATGAATCCTCCCTTCAACTGGGCTATGCATGCTGCATTGTCTTCATACAAAATCGTGGGTAGTTTGTCACACTTCAAACCACATTTGTCTCGAATAAGATGTATTATAGACCTCAACCACACATATTCTCGACTTGCTTCATGAATAGCAATTATCTCAGCATGATTAGATGAAGTAGCCACGATTGATTGCTTAGTCGATCGCCAAGATATGATAGTGCCTCCACAGGTAAACACATAACCTGTTTGAGATCGGGCCTTGTGTGGATCAGATAAATACAAAGCATCGGCATAACCAACAAGATCAGGACTGCAATTATTGCCATAAAATAAGCCCATATCGATAGTTCCTTTTAGATACCGTAATATGTGTTTGATTCAATTCCAATATCTCCTTGTAGGAGCAGAGTTATATCTTGCTAAGACATTAACAGAAAAAGTTATGTCAGGCCTTGTAGTGTGGCAAGATACATTAGTGCACCAATTGCATTAAGATATGGTACTTCAGGACCAAGTAGCTCTTCATTCTCTTCTCGAGGTCGGAATGGATACTTATTCACATCGAGTGATCGAACAACCATCGGAGTACTTAATGGATGTGCTCCATCCATGTAAAACCGTTTCAGTACCTTTTCTATGTAGGTAGATTGATGAACAAAAATTTCGTTTGCCAAGTGTTCAATTTGCAAACCAAGACATAATTTTGTCTTTCCGAGATCTTTCATCTCGAATTCTTTCTTTAAATAATCAATTGCCTTTTGGAGTTCTATAGGAGTTCCAATAAGGTTTATGTCATCAACATATACGGCAAGTACAACAAATTCCGATGTTGTTTTCTTTATAAAAACACATGGACAAATGACATCATTTATATAACATTCATTTAATAAATACTCACTAAGACGATTATACCACATACGTCCTGATTACTTTAGACCATACAAAGATCTTTGCAATTTGATTGAAAACATTTCCCAGGACTTTGAATTTTGTGCATTAGGCCTTTTAAATCCCTCGAAAATTTTCATGTATATCTCATTATCAAGTGAGCCATAAAGATAGGCGGTAACCACATCCATTAAATGCATGTCAATCTTTTCATGGACAACAAAATTAATGAGATAACGGAATGTTATAGCATCCATAACGGGTGAATATGTCTCTTCATAATCGACATCAGGCCTTTGTGAAAATCCTTGTGCAACAAGGCGTTCCTTATATCTTTGTACCTCATTTTTCTCATTCCTCTTGCGAACAAAGACCCATTTATAGCCAAAAGGCTTAACACCGTTAGGTGTTTGGACTACAGGCCCAAAAAATTCACGTTTCGCAAGTGAATTCAACTCTGATTGGATTGCTTCTTGCCATTTTGGCCAATCATGTCTTTGTCGACATTCTCCAACAGATTGAGGTTCAAGATCCTCATTATCTTGCATAATGCTAGATGCAACATTATATGCAAAGACATAATCCACCACTATATCGACTCGATTCAAATTTGTCTCAATATCGATTGGATTTATTGATAGTTCCTTATTATCTTGAGTCTCGGGCTCATTGGTTTCCTCATGAATCTCAGAATTTATTAAATCGTGGATTTCTTCATGAGACTCTTTCGTAGTGTCATTTTGATCATTTATTTTTCTTTTTCTAGGATTTCGATCCTTAGTACCCAATGGTCTGCCACGTTTTAGGCGTGCTTGTGACTCATTAGTTATGACAATAGAAGATTGTCCAATAGGGACATCAATACGGATTGGAACATTCTCTGCAGGGATATGTGATTTTGTTGTCCTTTTCAAATCTGTAAATGCGTCTGGCATTTTATTTGCTATTCTTTGCAAATGGATAATCTTTTGCACCTCTTTTTCACAAATAGAGGTACGTGGATCAAGATGAGACAATGATGGATTTTTTTCACAAAATTTCCCGTTTGGTTCACCAATTTCTCCCCCTAATATTGGGAAAAGTGTCTCATCAAATCGACAATGTGCAAATCGGGCAGTGAATAAATCCCCCGTTAATGTTTCAAGATAGCGAATAATGGAGCGCGATTCAAACCCAACATACCCATTTTGGTGCAGTATAGCGGTGCTACAGGCACATATACTGCGCATCCAAAAATTCTTAAATGGGATATATTAGGTTCATGACCCAAAACTAATTGCAACGGGAAATATTTATGATAATTTGTCGGTCTGAGATGAACTAGCATTGCTGCATGCAAAATGGCGTAACCCCAAATAGAAGTGGGCAGCCTCGNCCAATTGATAAGCAATAATCATTAAATGCTTGGGATGAAAACTCAACAGCATTATCAAGTCTAATAGACTTAATTGGATTATCGGGGAATTGCATCCGTAATCGAATTATTTGTGCCATTAATTTTACAAACGCGAGGTTGCGAGATGACAATAGGCACACATGAGAACATCTAGAGGATGCATCTATTAAGACCATAAAATATCTAAACGACCTACTATGTGGGTGAATAGGTCCACAAATGTCTCATTGTATACGTTCCAAAAACGCAGGGGACTCAATCCCAACCTTTGTTGGTGATGGTCTAATAATTAACTTGCCTTGATAACAAGAAGTGCAAGAAAATTCATTATTTAAAAGAATCTTTAAATTCTTTAAGGGATGACCATTTGAGTTTTCTATAATTCGTCTCATCATAATTGATCCAGGATGTCCCAATCGATCATGCCAAAGTACAAAATTATTGGAATTAGTAACCTTTTGGTTTACAATAGAATGTGCCTCAATTGCACTAATTCTTGTCCAATATAGGCCATAAGATAAAGATGGAAACTTCTCAATAACCCTCTTTTGGCCGGAGACATTTTCGGTAATGATGAAATATTCAAGATTATTCTCATCTATTGTCTCAATATGATATCCATTTCGGCGGATATCTTTAAAACTCAACAAGTTCCTCTTGGACTTGGAGGAGAACACAACATTCTCTATGATAAGTATTGTTCCCTTAGGCAGAGTTATAGTAGCTTTTCCACAGCCTTCAATTAATTTACTACTACCAGAAACTGTAGTAACATCTGTCTTACACATACTTAAATGAAAGAAATATTTCTTCTCTTTGAATATTGTATGTGTCGAACATGAATCAACTAAGCAAATATTTTTACAATTGAATTTTTATCCAAGTTTGTTTTGTGAGATATCCATATTTGCTTCCCATAGTTTGACATACAAAAGAAATATACAAATAAATATTAGTATTTTCAGAGAAAAAAAAATTCTTTTACATAATATCAACTGTATTTTTGTTTTAGTACGTGCACGTTGTTATGGGAAAATTGTACATGGCTATAAAAGTAGTTTTCCAACTTATGATGTATACATGGATACCCAGTGAATGATTTTGTCAAATACGACAATCAAGAGAACAACGTGATATGTTTTAAAGTGGTAGATAATTTATTTAGATTGCCTGACAGTATAATGACACTATATAGTAGCATATTAGTCATATTAGGTAATGTATTAAAACCATTAGGTGCTGACGAAATAACAGATGATTCTAGAATTACATTCTGCTAAAACGAACTAACTTTATTTATAAAATAAATAATACTAATTGATACTAATGACTACTCATGTAAAGAACTGTGATTACATGATGTTTATTCATTAACTACTACGAATAGGCAAAAATAAAGATTAAACTACTCAA